>JAADYU020046333.1:0-10078 GCA_011763375.2 Heteractis magnifica
ACATACATGCTCTACTGTCAGCACTAAGGATTTACTAAGCCAGCCCCCCCACTTTCAGAACTGCTCCGCCGCCCCTGCAAACATGAAACTGCAACTACACGATCTTTAAGAGGTATATATTATTCATGCATTGCATATATATACTATTAACTACATGGTTCCCAGATGCAGAGCTAGCAAAGTGAGTATAAATCATCAGTTAACACAAACCTGTAATCTAACTGTGGCATCTTCTTTTCTTATTACCTTCAGGGCAAAATCAACTGAAAAATTAAGTGTTGACATAATATAATAAAGGTATAACAGCAGTAATTGTTTCGAATGTTGACACAAAGTCTACATATTCTAAAGCCTGTTTTAGTTTTTAACGCCAATAAATATAATAATAAATCATTTTATAAATTATATAAGTTATAAGTTCAAAGCTAGCTTGATCCCATCACATGGGCTTTAAGTGGACCTTGCATTGTTAGCGAAAAAGCTAAAAAAATAACTATTTTTGAGCGTTTCTAGCTTCTAAGAAAAGGGTAACTGAAGTTCAGGTATTAAAATTTCGACCTCATAAACCATAAATGACAGCATAAACAAATTATCTCGAGGATTCTTGAATTAAATTAATCTAGAATAGAGTACATCAGAAGTAAGGATTTTTTACCTCCAATTGTCGGCTTATATTCTCTTCTCGAGTTCCCGTGCACATATCTTTGTACAAAAGAGGTTTTCCCAACAGTAGCATCTCCAACTATCAAGACTTTAAACAGTACTTCTGGCATTCTAGTCAAAGAAATCAAGAGTTCTTTTCACTTCTTTGTGACTTCAGTTTTCGTCTGCCATCTTTTGTTGGGATTCTGAGAACTCACGTGACAATCACATCGAAACCGGAAATGATTCTTTTGTGACCCAAACTACTTCCGTTTGTTAACTTAACTCACTTAACTCACTGAAAAAAGCGTAAAGCCTAAAGCGGAATCATAATTTTTTTTCATCGTGACATTATTACAATAAGAAACTCACTGTATGCTTGCAAATTCTACAACTTGGACATATATTCCTTAATTCTTGTAGATAGCCTACAGCGAAGTTTGTTGGTAAACAAAAGATAAATGAAAGCTCTTAGGCTTTTTTTCAGCGACAACGTTAATTGAATTAGCTATATATATTTATTACACATTCAGGATCGATGTCCGTGTGATAAAGCCGTGAATAAAATCCATATCACATATTATTCACGAGTTTTGCGTATCATATCGCGGCCTCGCTCGTTCGCGATGTGATACGGAAAACTCGTGAACAAAAACCATACCACTGAGCTCTTAACATGTGATAATCTGTAAGGTCACGCTTATGCGAGAAATTTGCCTTCCATTCCCAGTGGCCTGAATCCCATTTTCCCAGGGTAAAAATAGGCAAATCCCAGTTCCCATTCTATCATTCAGGACCCTCTTTCATGAATATGTTCATGCATGGCTGGTAGCAATTCCCCGCCACCCCCCACCCCATCAACAGTTTTACCAAGGTTACAAACCCCGACTTACCCTCCACCCCAGATTCGAGACGAGACACACTCTCCAATAACACACCTAACAAACTCTTTCATTAAATGCTTCTATTTCTGTTGCATATATAAATACTTTATTTACAAAAGTATGATACAAACTGCCTGAATAAATCAAGGCATTTCTAGAATCTGTACACTGCCTTTTACACATCAACTTTAGAATTATAATTGTACTAAAGTTTTCACTGGCTCAAAATTCAACCTCTGCTTTAACACAAGGTTAATATTTGGCCTTCAAATCCTCAGCCCTCAGAGAATGTTATTATCAGACATCTTCAGTGGTCTATTAGGGGCCATTCACTATTCATAGGGAAGTGCATGTGTCTGTCTATCTTTTTTTTTTGGGGGGTGGGAGGGCAGCTGAGAAATGTTGGGTCCCTGAAATATTTTAACTAGAAAATGGGATCTCGGAATGTTTGTGGGAAGTTAATATATTTTGAAGAGGCTGGGCAGCAGGGAGTCCTGTAAATGTCTTTTCTGAGATAAAAATGTTTTTCAAGGGAAGAGGGGGTTTAGAAATATATATATTTCATTACTTTAAAAAAGGTTTCTCACCCACCCCCCATAAATAATGAGTGGTCCCTAATTAAGGAGTAATTGGATGGCAAACTTATGGTTTCTATCAGCTTTGCATTACTGCAAAGTCAATAAAAACTGTGAGCAAGCCACACATGTAATACACATTATTTAAGAATTCCATGTTACTGTTTTGGGTGCAGCACATGATAAAATGCCATTAGATATTATAGTATACCATTTTAAAAAATATTTGAGATGTAACGCGTGTGCTGATTGGCTGGCTACTGTGTTTATATCAGATGACAGTGACAGGCTCTCACTAAAACAGCCAAATATTTTATAAAATGATCACTTGTCTCTGTACTGTGATATACACACTAGCTCTCTGGGAGATGTTAAGAGCACTTGAAAAGCAATAGAAACACTCAGCTATGCCTCATTTTCCTTAGCTCACTTTTCGCATGCTCCACATCTCCCATTGTGTTTATGTCACAGTAAACAGACATGCACATGCATTTTACATTGCTTAAAGCTTCAAAACACTTGGTGCTCATACTTTTTTATCAAGCTGCCTTGCACCCAGCACAGCAGTAGCATGAAACTCTTGATGTGCCTTAATGTAATAGCAATATCCATTCAACTATCAGATGCTTCCATGACAATTTGTAAAAGAACTACGTACAGCAATTCATAATTGTGTACCATGTATTTAGTAAATAGGTGTAACATAGCAGCATTAGCCAATCAGATTGCAAGCCTCCTGATAGTCAACAGACATATCTGTTAATAACTATTCTATATATATAATTATGTAAGAATTTCATTGAAGAATATTTATTTGTAATAACCATTTAGACAACAAGAATATCAATTCCTTCGAAAAGTGCTGTTTTTCATAGAAAAAATAAACTGTACTGTACTGCATGAACAGGTGAAGAACATGAAAATTTTAGCGAAAATTTATTTGTTATCCACATTTTCTGTGGAAATTATTTGAAAATTTGAAACTTGAATTTAATTTCAAGTCTTAATCAGAATTTTTATCTAGAGTAAGTGTCAATTAAGATAGAAAATGTTGCATGGATTTTCAAAACTGCAGATTCACTCAAGCTCCATTAGTTAAAAAGAAAAGTTTGGCTTGTACCTAGGCATTTGCAAGAACATAAGTCAAAGTGAAACATCCAGAAAATTATGATGGCTATGATCAAGAACCTTTAAGTTTTAAATTTACTCTCAAATTCTTTAATTACTTCACACTACAATTAATTATATGCTAGGGACCAGCATCAACAAAGTGTTTTCAATTTAGAGCTAGTCACACATGCATGGATATTTTTGAACATTATTTGATCGTATAATATAGAGCTATTTTCTACACATGCAGTGCTAGCTGAAAATTGTGCCACAATGTAACTAAAGCCAGTAATACACACTACAATTTTTTCTCACACTGGCAATGCAATTTTAGAGATTTTGTTGTGAGAGCAAAATTGCCAAGTGTATCATGTCTGGCAACAAAAAATTTGTTGCAGAGAGTTTAAAAATTTGAACTTTTCTCTGCAACAAAAATTGCATTGCCAACAGAGAAAGAAGTGTAGCGTGTATCACCAGCTTAACTTGTCTTGAACTGTTGCACACAGGCCTTATAACTTCATGAAACAAGTATGTTTCAGCTGGATACCAGGTGATTATTACTCACTAGAAACTCTGACAGTGAGTGGTTTTCAAATTCAGGCAATTGTGACAAGTCAGAAAAGTCAAAATGTTTTGACTTTTTTATAACCATGCACTTATAGCTGAGTCATCCATTTGCTAGCCTGTAAAACTGATCAGGTCACTGCATTAGTTATGCTAGCGCTTTAGCTAGCATTTTCTACAAGAAGTGAAAACAAAATGCTGTGTTTCTCATAAAAGGTATCCCAACCAGTTGTAAACAATATGTATCAAGTCACTTATATACTTTACAGCAGTGGTGCTGTAAAACTAGGCAGAGTAAGAAATACCAAAGTTAACAAAAAATACAATCTATGGAGGACATTTTAATGCATGAGAAACATTCTATCTTTAATCCAAAAAACGAAATTTAACTATAATATATATCATTTTTGCCTGTTCAGTCAAAAAATAAAAAAATAATTTGTGGCTTCCCATGCAAATTGACCTGTGACTAGCAAGCTGCCAGTGATCCTGAGAAAATTGCAATAAAACTACTATAAATACACTTCTAGTGATGAAGACTATATTCATAGGTTTGTAAGTTATATAAATATTTCTTGATCTGCATATTTCTGTTATTTGAAGTATACCCTATAATAATGTTACTTTATAGCCTATTAGCAATAGGAGATTAATTGTCAAGTACCAATTCCAAAGTAAAAAAGTACAGTTATTTACTGATTTCTTTTGTTTAATTGTGACTCTTATTTATGAATAATATTTTCTTTGTGAAGCTGATTTGTGGAAGTGAGAAGAATACCTTAATGTTCTGATTTTTAAAAAGGTTTGTATCTGACCCATGCAGTGCAGCACACAACAATATTCCCTAAATGTTCCAATTATTAGCCTTGGACAATTTTGGCTGCCAAGGAGCAGATCCCGATTGCACAATAATATATTAGTATAAATAAACTAGCAGACTATCATAAATCTTGCATTCCGATAGGCTACGCTACGGGTCTAATAGTGATAACCTACTTGTAGCGAAAAGCAAATCAAAACGTGTGTACCTCACATTTTGCCAAGATTTTCTATCACTGTCCAACTAGTTTGTTTATACTAAAACAATTAGACCTCTTGCCCTCATGGGTATGAGTCAAATAGCCCACTTGGCTCAACCTTGTAGGTTATTGACCCACAGCCCACTGGGACTCCGGTTCTAATTGTTAAGTATTTTTTGCCTGTCATGAATAAGGCCTTTAATATTGACATTTTGATAAAAGAAGTAGACTACCTATTTAATCCATATAAATAGAACACTCACAAATTGCCATCATGATTAGAAAGCTTAGAATGATAGAATTTTAATTTTTCATTGCTGTGTATCCATGTCAATGTCTCTCTTGAAAGAAATAACCAATGATATAGCCATTCACTCTCTGAATGAAGTACATTATGGTAAGTACATGTAGATTCCATTGATAAATTCAGACTTTACCATGTACAGCAGAATCAGGTTGAGCATTTACTGTAAATGTTTGTCGCAATCATTGTAACAGTTTATTTTGCACGTTGTCATACAGAATGCCAGACATTTTTAGGTGGCAGAAAGACATTTGTCTGAGAAAAACATTCAGAGATTGTAGCATCTGGCAATCTGCATCACAGTGTGCAAATTAAACTGTTACAATGACTGTGACAAACATTTTCCATTAAACACTAAGCCATCAAAGTGAAAGACATGTACTCCCAAATCAAGCGACATTTGATTGAGGTTTCTGAGTTACTGCAGTTTGGATGTTTTGATGAGTGTCCGTAGTTACAAAGACAGAATTTGGAGGGCTCTTTAATGGCTGTTCCGCAGCTTTAATCACAACATTCTGACCACTTATCTGTTGTTGAGTTATAATCGACTGAGATGGAGGATGAGGAGCTGGAGCGATACGTGGCTGAATTGGAAGTTGCTGTTTTATGAACTGAGAGTTTATCTGTTTGTGCTGTTGTTGCTGTTGTTGTAGCTGCTGTTGTTGTTGGAGTTGTTGCTGCTGAAGTTGCTGTTGTAGAGTGATTTGTTGTAGTTGTTGTTGTTGCTGTTCCACCTGTTGTTTCAGTTGTACAATAGGCTGTGACGTGTTTGGGATATGTTGATGGTTCAAATACAAGTTCTGTTGTCCTGGTGGTGGACTTGTTACAATAATTGTTTTTTGTTGTGATGGTTGTTGACCTGGTGATAGTTGTGGTTGTTGTTGCTGTTGTTGTTGAGGTGAAGGTGACTGTGGAATCTTTCCTTGTGAACTGGATGACTTGTTGTTTGTCTTGGGATACGAGTTTGCTCGTAAGAGAACTTTACCTGTAAAACAAATATATCTTTCATTAGTTATTATACCTTAAAAAACTCATGAATAATTAACTAGGGGAACACAATAGAAATCATAGACCATGGAGGAGGTTTTAAATCTGATAAAATATCCTCTTCATTTGCATAAACTTTAACTTGGATTTTCTCTACCAAACTTGGCTCATTCATAAAAAATTGAGAAGAACCTGAGCACATACACCTAGACGTTTTTTAAGCTGTTCAATAAACTCACAGATCTTGTTTTATCGGGTCTAAAACCACTTGGCTGTGCCTCCTGTTTTAAACCTGATAAAACACTCCTGCTCGTTTATTAAATGGTTCTTAAACAAAGGTTTCATTTCTAAGACCCACGACAATGAGTACACAAGACATACATTACAGAAAGTCATGTTGCTGTTGTTCAATTCAACCTTTCAATGTTAGCCTTCATGTGGTTTACAATGCTTTGCGCAAGTTCATCTTTTGCTCAGCTGGACCAGTGATTATGGCCGGTCCCATATGTCAACTCTAACTTATTTAACTTACCCTTTTGTTGTACTTGCTGTTGCTGCAAAGGTGAAGTAGGCTGCTGTGTAATAAGATGTGCCGATTGCTGCTGCATTTGCGCCATTCCCATATTATTAAACACCAAACTATGTCCCTTTGTAAAACCAACTGGTGATTGACCTGCCCCACCCTTTGTACCTGATTTCCCCTGTATAACAAAGCTAAGGGGGTATGCCTTTACACTTGTTACTATTGGGGGAGGGGAGGGACCAGTGCCATTTGGTAAAGAAGCTGCCACTTGAACTGTACCAGAATTCTAGTGTGAGAAGAAAACAATTACAGAGATGTGATTATTATTTGGTAAATAAAAATGTCAAGTGTCCATGCTTTAATGATAATAACAATGCATGCTCTGGTTGTTTACTTGGCATGTGCAAGTGTATGATGAACAACTCAATTGACTGCTCAAGAAGCATAAAAGGAATGATCAATACTTGGTGTGCGTTCAGCAAGTTATGGATGCACTTGGTTGGCTGCTAATCACTCTAGAAGCTGATTCACACACCTTTGCCTGACACAACACTTATCTTTCTCTCATGCTATACAACCTCCAGAGTATATACATCTATGTGTTCACTATATATATGTGTGTGTGTGTGTAAATTCTTGAAGAAAGCAATGTTCAAAATGTTACAATGAAGCCCTATGCAGAGCAACAGCACCCAGAATCTCCCTCAGTTTTATGAACCTGACAGTTATTTTTTAAATTTGGTGTACTATATCCAGAACCTAATTACTAGACACATGCAGATCAAGTGTGCCATTTCTTAAATTTTCAGTTGTTTGTGGACTAACCTGAGTTGTGAAAAATATAGGACTTTCTCTTTGTGTTGCTGTGCTTGTCACTACAACTTTGCCTGCAAAATTCAGGAATTATCATGAAAAAATGATCCACAACGTTAAACATGTGCACCACATACTGTATACCCCATGCACATAAAACGCATATTTTACAACCATCACTCCCCATGAGGAGCCCTTCCCTGCCAGCTGAGCGGAAAAAAATTCTCTAACCAATCATGGTCTGTTGTGATATTTCATGGCTGGCCCTATGTTCAAGCACAATTTTCAACCTGAAAACAATTGGAAATTTAATCCGATGTATTTTGAGGCCTAGAAAAGTCCAAAAGTATTAGAAAGAGTGAAATTTTATCTTTGTGTTATCCAAAAACCATGCAAGAAATGATTTTGAAAGCAAAGAGTGAGGGCCGGAGGTTTTGTCCAACAATGCTTTGCGCACCTAGTTGTTCACTCAGCTGGTGAGGTTCACTCCACACACACACTACCACTACATTCAATATTTACAGCACACAGCACTCAACTCACATGTTGATTTTTACAGAGGGAGGAAAACCAGAGAACTGTACTGTAGCACACTGTATCTTACTGCAGCTGTAACTATGTATACTTCGTGATTGGGTGATTCACATGAAAACTACAGGAATCCATTTTATTACTGATTCATACAGCACTGTGTATGTGCGGTAATTAGTACCATACAGTTCCCATGTGAAATCCACTCTATTTGGGCAGGGAAGGTACTCTTAGTTCTAATATCAGTCTTATGTGCTTATGCAGTCTGTAGGGCTTCATGAATTCTGTCTTGTCACTTACCAGAATTAGGGTCCAGTTGGCCAGCAATCTTAGATTAAAAAGTAAAAAGAAAGTACAGTATTCATGCTATTACCTCTGTCTAAGGATGGAGAGGATTGGACGATAGTGTTTCCCTTAGAGAGAGATGGAGGTTGAGGGAATTATCAATCTCCCTCTATGGAGGAATAGCCATTATTGGATAGAAAAGCATTGAGATTTTTGTTAAAATTAAAGACTCTCTTATTTCATATACGATTTTTTCTTGAGTTTCTTTGAATGCAGGTTTCATATTAAATAAACGAAGTGATTTTTTCTTCTCAGTAGTTATTAGTTCAGCAGTTATAAAATAGACAGTTGATACTTAGCCTGTACTCAATGAGTTATGGATGCACACAGGAGGCTGATATGAACTCAAGAAGCTAGAATATCACTCTGCTTCACCTCTTGCAACTCTTATGCTTCTCTTGCACTTAGTAGCCTCCATAAACTGAACATAACTGAACGGACACACCCTGAGTGTTGATCATGTGACCATTTCTTAAATATAATATATAAATTATGAAAACAAACTCTACCTGGACTACGGCATTCGATGAGGAAGAAGTTGTACCTCCCGAAAGACCATTCACTTTTCCAGGCAAAGTAGCTGGTAAAATTTCCTTGACATTCCCTGCCTGTGCTGCATTTATTGCACTGTTATTGATTGTTGTATAAACTGTTGTATATGCAGTTCTTGTTCCAGTCATAGGAGCATCAGAACTAATCCCAAGACTAGAACATAAATTCAAACTAGAGTCCAAGCTCACATTAACACCTGAAGGAGTCCGTGAATTATTTCCTGGAGTCTGCCCAATTGAAATAGGCTGTCCACTTGAAACATTTGCGTCGATACTAGCAACAATGTTTCCCATGTCACTAATAGCCTGACTGCTTGCATCAGGTTTAAGAAAACCACTCCCTTCCGTAACTGTAGAATTAGTTGTGGAAGAATCCATAAAGTTTTTACTATTAATTGTCCTTGATGTCATATGACCAGCAGATGTGTCAACTGAATGTTTAATAGAATGGTTTCCATGAATAACATTGTTATGTTTCACTGATCTATTTCTTGGTGGGGGTGGAGCTTTCAGAAAATTTGACAGATTCCTGCCTGATATCCCATGACTCTTCTTATCTCCAGCAGTTGAAGAACCTGCAACGTGTAAAAATAAAACTTAAAAACTATATATTTACAGTGCCTATGACACATCTGATAATATTCTTAGTACACATTCTACACAAGGTGAGCTGTTCATTATAACCAAAAAGTAGATAGCTTGAGTGATGCGTCTTGAAGTTATAAAGGTTTTTTCCATTCCATATTATGCTAATGACTGTGACATCAAGGGCGTCATCATTTAATATACAAAACATAACTGATAAACTGAATTTTGAAAGCATCTCTGTTTTACCCATGGCTCTTAAAAAATTTATTGCTAATAAGCTTTTGCATAGTGGTCAGTGTTTCTAATTAAAGGAACAAAAAATAAACACAAATGACTCCTTTGATGTCACAGTCATTAGCATTTCTAGCCAATACAGGCCAATAGACCTTTACGATGTAAGCATGAAAACGAGGCCTAAGGGCCAACAGAATCAAAAATAGAGGCAAAGTTGACCAGCAATGTCTTTTCCTCTCACAAATTCCGTACAGCTGAACTATAATAGGAATATTACTTGACTTTCTGTGCACTTTGCTTAGGATTAAGATTATAAACACAGCTTTACTGGCTTAATATGACATTCTAAAGCCCGCTGCAGTATCATCAAGGTTTCCGTGGACTGTTCGCTGAAAATCTGAAAGTTTT
>JAADYU020046444.1:0-10077 GCA_011763375.2 Heteractis magnifica
TAAATCTAATCAATAATAAGATGGCAATATATTCCCTTTCAATGTTGTTGAAAGTGGTTAAATCTTAACCTCTGTATATTTTAAACCATGAAAATTACTGTCTAGAGACCTTTACTACTTGAATGACCATGAAGCAATAGTTTTTAAGCAAAGCTTAGACAGACTTGAGTGCACATTAACTTAACCTCAACTTGCAGCCATTGTTTTGCTTTCCTTCTTTCTTTCATTCTTCGACAGTGTTAAGTTAGGGTTTTGATCATATTAAACACAAAACTTAGTTTTGTTGCTATATTAAATTTAGGTTTGACAAAAAGAACAACCCTTATCCTTGGAATAAAGTAAAGCCTAATGAACAACGCAGGGTAAGTTTTTCTTGTGGACGTCATCTTGCATTGTATAGACCTTTCTCAAGCAGTGGCCATGTTTCCTGAAACAATGCATTTCTGCCCAGCAAGCCTTGCATTCAAGCACTTCAGAACGAGTTTAGCAGGGCATAAACAAAGGTTTTTATTCTCATGGGAATAGATATGGCTGCAGTGTGAGAAAGGTCTATTGCTGACTGGAAAAGATTATTTATGATGTGTTGTAACTAATGTTGTTTACCTCTTTTCATTTACAGCTGTACACTCAAACAGACTACTCCAAATTTGAGAAGAAAAGCCCTAGCTATGAAGAATAAAAACATTTTGCTATCATACCAAAAACAATTGTTGTTCATAATCTGTAATATTGTGAATTGTGAGCTCTTACAAAATATGAGATTTGTGTCTTGGAAGAGAATCATTTAAGTGATAACAATTAAAGACCACCATTCTTTGCATCTTGTAATTACTTAATATTTTGGGTTTGAGTGTGTGTGTGATTTAAAAGAAACACTTTTATTGTAAAAGCAGAAGTTTATTGTAAGAAAGTTTGGATTAGTGATCATGAAAGAAGCCACTGAACATTACTGCATTAAAATGAATTTATAATTAACCTGTTACTTATTGGCATCTGTTCCTTATTCATTCTGAAGTCATTGAAATATAAAGTAAAACCTGCAGGGGGGGGGGAATACTCTAGTATTTGCCTTTCCAAAATTTGGGGACTGAAATGAACTCGTGCCACACAGAATTGTGGGGCTGAATTTGGGGACAAGATCAAGAGGTGCCGCTGTCTTGCATTAGTTTCTGGGATCAATTTTAGGGATGAGTTAGAGTTCGTTTCCAGTCTTTCTTTGAATTTTGGAAAGGTGAATTCTGCTTTTATCAGAACTACAAGACTGTTGGTCATTTTAATTCTCACCTCCACCCTTGCTGCATGGTTTCACAGGGTTCCCACTGACCTTGAAAAGTCAGAATTTTTGAGCCAGCAAAAGGCAGAAACCCCTCATTAGAAATAGGCCTTTCCCAAGATATGGTTGAGTGAGTCCTGTACTTGCCAAAGCCCCAATTTCCTTACCATAGCAGTTTCTTCTTGGTGTTGTTATGTAAGTTATATATTGTTTGATCAACAACTCTTTGCTTTATTGTTTAATTATCATGAAGTCCATTGTATCAGATTAGTACATAGCTCAGTGCACAATGGTACGTACTGAAATGGAGGCTTTGGCTAGTACAGGACTCACTCAACCATATCTTGGGAAAGGACTATTGGGGTTTCCTTTGTAGAGAGGTCCTGACTTTTTGTGTTCAGTAAAGTCAGTGAAAAATGGGAATTGGTCAGGGAAATGTCAGGGACTTTTGTTTTAGGGGAGTGGGAACCCTGTTTCATTCCAATTAATGGTACCTGAGCTCCAGCTACTGTTACATTTCTTTTGAGAAATGTGGATAAATGTTGACAGGACTTCACTCCCCATTAACCTTGACAAATCATTCCTACCTCCCATCTCTAAGAACTGTCAAGTATCCTTAATATTCCTTGAATGTAAAACTGTTTCTTTCTATCAAACTGTTCTTTCTATTAAACTGCAAATAATTTCCAAATTTGTCAAGAAAACTCTTCTTGGCAAAAAGTCTGAAAAATGTTACTGGCAAAAAATGACATGACAGATGGTTCTAGCCTCCTCCAAGCATCTCTGTTTCTTTTCACTTTCCTTCTCTGGCCTTCTTGTTGCAATAGCTTGAGAGAGAGACTGAGAATCTTGTCTTTGGAATCTAGTACAAACACATAGAACAGAATATGGTCCCATTTGATATCAAACTGTTCTTTCTATTAAACTTTTTTTTTTGGTAGGAGCTTTGTAGCATCTTCACCAAAAAACATTAAAAGATATTTTGGGGACCGAGCCCTTATTCATTTGGAATGGATGCTTTCAAGTCTAATTTTCAAGTTTTTCAGGTGTGAGCCCTGCTACTCAAAATTCTAGATCTGCCCATTACAATACCTTGCTCAATGCATTGATTGATGGAAAATACTTATGACTTAAATACTTACTTTTATTGTCAGAAAGTGAAAAGTTTGAATATAAATAATTTTATTGAGTTAGTGAATGGCATGCCAAATGTAGTATGACAATACAGGTCCTCAAAGAATGGTAGAATTTTCTCTAGTGGGTACAGCTCTGGAGTTTTCACATCTCCTTTGGGGAAGGGTTGGGAGGTATGGCAAGTCTTGAGGTTATCTGATCTTGCTCAGTTTGTCAGGGATAGGTGCTTTGCAGCTTCCCTGAAAGTCAGCTTACTTAGTATTGCCTTGTTTTTTTGCAGGAATACCTTTACACTATCAGAGTTTGTCATAGCATACTGTCTCAAGGCCCAGCCCATAGCTTTCTGAATAAAAAACTCTTTTTCATGTGCCCTCGCTAAACAAAAATCGTAGAGCTGGTTTTCATCTGTTAGTTGCTTGTAAGAAAGTTGATATAAGAGAGCAGTACGCCTCAGCCACATGTTTTCATCTTGGATCCATTCTTTCATCAAAGGTTTTCCTTGGCCTGGGTGCATTTTAACTAAATGACCTACAAAATGACTTGCAATTAAGTCCACAGTGTCCCACCAGGATTTATTTACAATCAGATACTTCATGCATTCAAAATTTGATTCCAGTTCGTCAGACGATTCTCCAAATCTTTTCACGTGTTTATCAAGGAAGTCCATTCCAAACATCTGAAATTCACGCTCAGGCAACAACCACAGTTCCTTTAAAAGTTCTCTCATTTTTGCAACACTCAACTCAACCTTAAGAAACTCTTTGCTTATTGACCGTCTCATCGGGGATTTAATGCCAAAGAACTCGAACTTGTTTCTCATGTACTTTTTCATCATGACAGCGTTCTTTTGGTTTGCGTTTTTGGCAAACGTTTGCTGAACTTTCTGAACGACTTGTGTGGCTGACATAGTACTTGGACCTGAGTCTGTTTGATCCTGTGAACGTAAATCTGTTCGCACTCTCTTGATTTTGCGTTCTCCCGTATGGAAAGGGCTCTTTGTTGCCTTACGCTTACCCATTGTAACTGCAATATGGAGACCTGATGTACCCCCTTTGACACCCCTCATGCCCCACCCTTCCACACCACAGGGAACCCTTTAATGCAGCTTTTAAGTTGTGACGTATTTCCGGGTCCATTTCCTCAGAAAAGCAGCTAAAATAAAGCCAGAAAAGTTGCATACAATTTATCTTCCACTAGCAGCAATACGGATTCTGTACAACAATTTCTGTCACGGAGAAAATGATTTGAAAACTTTTCACAAAACTGCTTTAGAAGGCGTCACACTGCACTCTATTGTTGTGGGTTACCTGTGTGCCTTAGTGATGTAAAAACAAAGATGGCGGAAGGTTTGATAGAAGATTGTCGTTTACTGTTATCTCGGTTTGAAAGCCGTGGTACCGTAAGATTTGAAGTATTTTCCGAAATATGGAGAGAAATGAACTTTTCGCTTATACATTGGTAAGTAGTACAACACTTCTCTTGTGAGTTTACTAGTTTCATCCAAGTTGTCTGCA
Source organism: Heteractis magnifica (assembly GCA_011763375.2). Classification (NCBI taxonomy): domain Eukaryota; kingdom Metazoa; phylum Cnidaria; class Anthozoa; order Actiniaria; family Stichodactylidae; genus Heteractis; species Heteractis magnifica. The sequence continues at coordinate 3,922 of JAADYU020046444.1, forward strand.
GTTGTCAGACATAACTTGATTTGAGTAGAAACCCGGACCTCCCAATCGATAATTCCGATAATCGATAATAATCAATAAAAATCAATTATAATCGATATTAATCAATTGATTAATATCAGAAATCGATGAAAATCGATTACGTAAAAATGTGTAAGTATCGATTATCATCGATTTCTATCGAAAATTATCGATTTTCATTGATGTGTTTAACTTACTGTCGTGGCTGTAAATTAAACTAGACAAGGATGCTATGTAACAAAACAGATTTTTTTGAAGTCTTGTAAATGCGTATTGTGGTGCATACACTTCATAATATGAGAGTTATAAACATCTAATTCTAATTTCAAATTATTGATTTAACTGAGCAATCCTATGACAGCATAACAGGATGTTGCTACAGGTATAGAAATATCTATCAATACGGGAGTTACATGGATATTAGACTGCTGTTGCAAGCACGAGTCAAGTATGGTGATCGTGAAGTGATCGCACAGTGAGAGTTAGCGTGTGTTTCACATACCAAGGGCCCCCTCCCATCCTTTTACACAAAAGTGATGACAGATCATGAACATATACAATCACAGCGGCTATTTTTCTATGCCGATTTAAACATACATTTATCATGAATGCTTAATATACACCTAATATTCAACAATAGTAACCAATAAAATTCGATATTAATCAATAATAATCGATATGATTAAGGACACTTGGGCTGTGAGTATCAATTTTCATTGATTTCCAATATCAATCAATAATAATCAAATGATTATTATCGATTACTATTGATGAATTTGATTAGTTTCCGATGATTGATTTTTATTGATTGGGAGGGCCAGGGTAGAAAGCATTATTAAAACAAGGTCTGTCTTTCGTTTGCCTTTTTAGTGGCAGAAAAGATGCTAATGGTAGAATTCAGGTGAGTGGACTGTTCCCTAATCTTATACTACTAGATGTAAAAGTTTTCAGTTGGAAGCAAACCTGCTACTAAGGTGCTGAATGGGTGGAAGGTGCTGAATGGGGGAGGGGGGAACTCCCATGCATAACGGAACGGGGGTGCTTGCCAGAAATTTTAAATTATGACCCCTAAAAGGTACCTGAGTCTTGTCTTTGTGAGCATAGCAGCAAATAGTTTTTACCAGTAATAGGTACCAAAAAAGCAGCACATGGGTCATTAGTCTATTTATCGGCTAACATTTAAGCTTACCATAAAAGGCACTAGTAAATTCTATTGGATGTCATTTTAGATTTTCAAGTAGTACCAAACTACTGATTTCAGTTCCTAAAAAGGTACAATGAGCATTCTGCACCTTTTGCATGGGACCACAAGGTGAAGGATGAGCTTCAATTTGACGGAATTTTTGATACATACAGCATAATTGTATAATATTCAGATGTGGACATATACGTACTTGTGTTTCTCATGCTTTCAATTTAGCCCGAGCTTGTCTCAATAAATATCCAACCCACAGGCTCTCAAGGAAAAGGAAAAAAATAAATAAAGGGAAAATTTTTGCATCTTGCTCATAGTAACTAGTATAATTTTTTTCTTACATTTTCAGATAACAGAATACCTGTATCGTATAGTCCTATCCTACCTTTCACCCTCATGTACATTCATTTATAGAGTAGGTGCTATCTATGCACTGTATGCTGTGTATAACACTCAGCTCTGTAATCCTAAGATTAAGGTATGTTTCTAGGATTTCCAGGATCAAATGCCTGTCACTAAATTACACGTTTTTCGTTAAATTATCACACACACTCTTGCCAACCTTGACCCACAAAAAGCTGCTCATGTGCCAGACAACATTCCAGCTCTTGTCCTGAAGAAATCACAGCTGAGCTTGCTCCATCTTTGTGTACAATATATAACCAATAACTCTAATTGTGCCATCTTCAAGATAAATGGAAAATGTCACATGTATTCCCAGTCAACAAGAAGCAGCAGAAGAATGTGGTGGACAACTACCACCCAATATCACTCCCATGCATTGTTTCAAAGGTCCTTGAGTGATGTATCTTCCATCCAATGGCAGCACTTGTAAAATTACATTAGCTTTAGCAAACATGGCTTTATGCAAGGACGTTCAACTGTCACCCAGCTATTGGGTTTTGTTCACAAAATTGGATATGCTCTGGACATGGGTCAATGGAGTGGTGGATTTTGCATAAACTTTTGATAGCGTGTCATTCTCACTTGATATATAAACTCCACCACTACAGCATAAGAGGTCAGCCGCTGAAATGATTTGATGTACCTTACCAACCACATCCAGTATCCAGTCCTACAGGGTCCAGTATCATTGCCCCTCCCAGTACATTTGGATGTTTCACCAGGAAGCATCCTGGGACCTCTGCTCTTTCTTAGGATAGGCTACTTTGTTTGTAAAACTTGCTGGGAATGTGAGGTCTAAAAATCAACACTTCTGGTTCAGTGGGGGATTAAGTATGCCTTACCATTTTTCAAATTTTTGCAGATCCGAATGACTTTACCAATGTGGAATAATCTGAAGGAGCTGCATGAAGAAATAATTTATCTTAAGGTTTGTATTATTATTATAATTATTAACCATTTTCAGTGACTAATTGGTATACATTGTAAATTGATATTCTGACATTACAATTTTATGAACATTCCACAAAGCATTGTTTTTCCTCCATAGCATCATGATGCTGACTTCATTATCAGATCTTTAAAGAACTCAAAGGCATTTTTGTTTTGTGCTTTACCAACACAAGTAAGTATTATAATTATTAATGGAAATTGCCTATATGTTTCAAACTCTTTTCAAAGTCTAAACAGTTGCACCAGATAATGATCCAAAAATGATCCAGGGTTTAGCAAGGCAAATTCTTTTTTTTTTTTGGGGGGGGGGGGGCAGCTGTGTGACGAAACCAAGGGTGAAAAACTAGTATAATTTTAGTATTTTGCAATATAGAAATATATTTTTGGGCACTGGAAATATCCTGGCCCCTCCCCTAGCTACAGCACTGAAAAATAAATGGAACCATTTCTGATGCAGAGAGCTTGATTTATGTTTAACCAAAATGAAAACTCCTAATGATTATTACCATCATTCATTGTTATTTCCTAAGATTTTTGTGTGTATAGAAAAACAACACACACTTGTATAGTTTTTAAATGTGAAAATTTAAATTTAAATTACTCTTATTGAACATAGGAGGGAACCAATCATTTTCTTAGGAATTCTTGGACATCCCATGAATATCTATTATCAACTTTTATCAAAGTTTAAATAAACAATTGATATATTATTATGTATCTGTGAAAAAAATAAAAAAAGGAAGTTAGGTAATTGCCTTTATTTTGTAACAAATAGCAGACATCATTCAGGCAGAACTGTGAGAAGAAAAGCAACATTAACCTCAAGTGACAGTAACTCATGAGTAACTTCTGTTAGCAATCTAATTGTGTTTCTTTGTGTGGTTCATGTGTGAGTGAATTCTTAATTAGTTAGTCAATAACTAGATAGTTGATAACTAAGACTATTATGCTCTAAATTGCTAGTATTGTTTCACAGATATATGGCATGCACTCTTATGAAAATTTGATTTTTCCTATTCTACTAGATTGCATATGGCTCACGAGAAGGTGTAACAACAAAAGAAGGAGAACACACAGCAGCAATAGCACTAGAAGCTGATCAAGTCATCGACAAAACGTGTGGAATACTTGAGGTATTAGAAATGCCAAATGTGACTAACAGCCTGTTTATTCTGCACCTTATGCTAAATGTATGAATTATTGCTGTTATTTTAGAGAATAAATGAGATTCATAATAAATACCAAAATGCTAAGGACCGAATCATGGACTTTGATGACTCCAGTATGACCAAGAGGACTTTAGATGTTGCAAACCCAAATCTGGCTGTGGATATTGCAAGGTTTTTCATACATATCAAGAGGATTCAATTCATTTGACTTTTTTGGGAGGGGGGAGGGGTGGTTATGCAGTAAATGATCTGTTCCAAAAAGTATTTATGTTTCATCCATCCCCACCCCTCAGATATTTTGGAGAGTGTCTGAAGAGTTTACCTAGGGTGATCAGAGGTCATTTTTCTCTTCCCCCCCCCCCCCCCCCCAAAAAAAAAAAACACACACCCCTGTAAGCCTGGCTAGCTTGAGGTCAGAAAAAGAGCTCTCAAAGGAGGGTAGATGGTAAAGGATGTAACTTCAGTTCATACAGCACTGCTGGGGGTGAGGTGTTGTTAGGGAAGGTACTTAATGAATATTTTTTGGAACTTCTCTTGTCATATTAAAATCAATTTTGCTTTACAATTTCAGAGACATAGAATCTTTTGATAAATGGAAAGAAACTCGATGTCTCAAGGTAGATGCAAAAGCATTCCATATCTAAATGAATTCACTATTATCATGATCTGTCCTATTTTTTGTGTTGGCATTAGGAAATATTGGGTGAGGGTGAAACTCCACTTCCTACCCCAATGACAGCCCCTAGTCAGGGGTGTATCTAGGATTTATCAAAGGGGGGGTCCTAAAACCATGTTCGCTAGTTCTCTCTCTCCTCTCTACTCAGGCCTTTAATAACAATTTCCATTAATTTCTAAATCCCTACACCCTCCTTCTCCAGTCAGATTCTTTTAGTTTTTCACTCCTTTGGCTTACAAAGGGGGGGTCACAGGCACCCTAGGACCCCCTCCAGATACGCCCTTCCTGGTAGATGCTAATGCTTGATAAAACATCATTCATTTGGTAAATGTCTACAGACTAAAATGTCTTGATGTTAGATCACTACAGCCATGTTGGTAGTATTTTGGTATTTAACAAAAGTCTTCTTGTTTGTTTTTTTGTTTTGTATAACAATGATCAACATGTCATTGTCTTTTGATCCCCTTGGAAGTGGCTGAAAATGCTTTAATGTTCATCTTAATTATCCTCTTATTGTCCACAGCATGTCTTGAATCAAAGGAAAAGTACTATTCTTATGATACCAGATGACAACATTGAGAAAAACAGATTAAATGTATCTTCATTAGAAAAAACAGCACAACAAACTGTATCAGAGGTTTGTAACTGTTGGTATATATTATACTTGTTCACATTGTAACTGTATGTCAGTCTTGATGGAATTGGAATGTGTGACCCCAAAAGTTCATATTCCATAAGAGTAGGAAACTATGCTGGAAGGTCTGACATAGCTGTATTGCTGAAAATGATGGGAAGCCATTTCAATGTTACAGCACACTATGGTGTGTGCATGTTGCACATCAATGTGCAACCATATTTTTCCCACTGACATTATGAAAAGCACTCTGACCAGCTGAATGATCACCAAAAGGTTGATGTTACCTAGGATCATGTACCTAAGGTGGTTGGTTTTTACAATCTTGTAGTTGGCCAAGCAATGGTAACAGCCACTGACTAATGATATTATTTGTCAACTACCAGTAATCATACTTAGATCCTTTTTTTTCCTTCTTAGGCAGAGGCAAGGGCACAATTACTGGAGAATATCAAGAAGAAGTCCTTTGAACAAGTTGGAAAGGTGAGTATATAATACACCTTTATAATACTCATGAATAATTAATGAGGCAAAGACAATAGAAAATCATAAGCGTGGAGGAGCTTGTATATCTCATACAGTATCATCCTGATTTGCATAAACTTTAAAGCTGATTTAGTTCTCAGCCAAATTCACACACATCTTCAAAATTTTAGTCAAACATGATCTAGCTAACCTAGACGTATCATAAGCAATATACAATGTGAGTGGCCATGCTGTATCTGATCTACAATCTCGAGCTTGTATATCAGATACAGCATCACCACTCATATTGTATATATTACATAACATGTAATAATGTGTAAATCATCCAATCACAATGGGTGTGGTCATGCTGTGGTTATGGTAAAGTATGGTACAGTTACAGTACAGCTATGACTTTTCCATAGCATTTCTCATTCATGTGAAATTGGGAAACATGATTCACAAGAACAATGGGAAGCTCAATTTCTCAGTGTTAGCCAATAGAGGTTTTCGTACGAATGGGTAACTTATGGAAATACAGACATACAGAACGTACACAGTATAGTATGCAGTAACACTGAAATGGCTTCCCATTGTTTTTGTGTCATCCAATCATAACGCATAGTTACCATTATGGTAAAGT
>JAADYU020046555.1:0-10075 GCA_011763375.2 Heteractis magnifica
TTTTGATCCACAATATCTTTTTGAATTTTGAATCTATGCCATTCAAATTTTCCAAGGTTACTGATTTTTAAGAGTTCCTTCCGATGGTATAAGTTATTTTATTGGAGAAGATTCATATTTACCAACATCAGAAATCTGCTATTATGAAAAAGGTCTATAGATTAGGTCCATTTATGTGCAATGTATTTCATAGGAAAAACGACAATACCAAGAAAGATACCCTGGTGAATATCGAAGAGACTGGTCACTTTGTGGTGAATCACCTCCCACAATACATATTTGACAAGGCCTACAAAGGTATTGGGACGCTTTTCCTTTGACTTTTCATTTGCCCTTTCATTTTAAATTTCTATTTTCATTTTCATTTTCATTTGCCTTTTCTCGATTTACTTGCATTTCTACTTGTCTTTTTTCGTTCGTTTTTTCATATCTATTTTCATTTGCCTTTTCATTTTCATTCGTTTTCTCATTTTCATTTGTCTTTTACCCAATTTCATTTGTTTCCTTTTGGTCTCCCCACCCTGGGGAATTTATCTCCTGGTTTGCCCCAGGGTACGGCATTTTAACATATTTTTACTTTTATTTTTGGAATGGGTGACTGCGAGGGTGGGGATATTTGACCACATCTGACTCATTTTTCTTTCCCCAGGGTAGGAAATTTGAACAGAAATTATTGCAAAAATACAAATGCCCCACATATGCCCGACCCCCCCTCCCCTCTCGGGCTTAACATTAATAAACGCAATATTTTTGTATTCAACAATATATTAGCATCTCAAGAGTTTCCTTCAGAAGTAAACGAATTCAAGGCAGTCGGTCTCACACCCACTCCTTCCAGGTGTGGCATCGCTCCATGCGTGCTAGAATCTCCTATCTCCCTCGAGTGCAAACTTTACCAGGTCATTCAAGTTGGCTCGGGTAAATATGGCTCTTCCACGCTTGTTATTGGCGAAGTTGTTCATTCTCACTTTCGAGGGGTTTACTACAAGGATGGTAGAATTAATACCAGCGCATTGCAGAGTGTTTCTAGACTTGATGGAATGAACTACGGCAACGCAGACATTAGTTTCACAGTCTTTAATGATGAAGTATGGGGTTATAAACACTGGTAATAGACAGGGCTTTCAACATATCATCGTTGGCCTAATTCTTGCCAGAAAATTCAGAAGAACACTGTAATTAGTTATGATAGTTAAGGCTGCTCCGGTTATCAGAAGGACTCGTCTTGCAAAGAGTTTTTGAAACAGGAAAATAATTCAAAAACTGAAATAGATATTCCTATTGAGCATCAAAAAAGGACAAAAACTTCTCATTTTTCCTAATTTCTTTTACTTCTTTTCAGTTCTTATTCTGTTATTTATTTTTCCTACAGTTTTTAGGCAGATAATAAACCAGACAACATTACAATTATCATTCTTTCTTTTTAATCAATTTTGTACAAACTATTTTTCAGTTTCTTTACATATTTTGTTATAAACGTTTTAAATTTTCTAATTGTAACTCTTTATCTGAGCTCTATTATTAATATATTATTACGCTGCAGCAGTAGATAGAGCGGTTTTCGTATGCGCGGGAAATAAACGTGCGGTACTGACTTACAGCACGTACACTGCACGGTATGCAGTAACACTGAAATGGCTTCCCATTGTTTGCGTTAGAATCATGAACAAATCACAACGTGCAGTTACGGTTTCGATACAGCTACAATTTCCACTCATACGAAATCCGTTCTATGTACGTAGAAATGATGCTTACAATTCTGTTGGATTACAAAATATATCGTAGTGAAAAAACCTGTGAGATGGTATATGTTTCAATCCAGTAATGCTTAAACTACCTTATAACTAAGGAAATAGCTGACACACGTTAAATCAACCAAATTCCGGTTTCCGTGCATTCTCATTCTTTCATCGCTGTAAATTCGAATCCTTAAGTGCTAGAGCTTGCTATAAGATGACAACTAACCTGTTTTATGGTCTTTCTGTAATCTCTGAAACATGAAACTGGCTCGCAACTCAAACCATATTCGTATCATAGTTCCACAATAAGCGAAAGCTGACACGTGGCGCGATACGAGCGTCATCAAATACAAGGTGCGTCGCGTGTTTCTTAACTTAATCTCATTAGCATACAAAACCGGAGTTCGAACTGTTCCTTTCGTGAACTTGCAACGACTCGGCCATGTAATCTGGGTACTGTTGAAGATTGTCTTTGCGCCATTTGATTCGTCGGTTTTGAAACCAGATTTTCACTTGAGTTTCTGAGAGAGTTAGCGACGAGGCAAGTTGTTGTCTCTCCGCTCCAACGAGATATTGATGTTTGTCGAATTCTTCCTCGAGTTTTCTGAGTTGTTCTGATGTAAATATAGTTCTTTTTCGCCTTTTCTTGACTTCAGATCTTCGAGTTGTCTCTGTTGACTGGCGCCGTGGGGATATTGAGTCTGGGGATTGAAAATAGAAAACGTCATACAGTTTTATCATACTTTGGCCTACTTTGCAGCAGATTTCTGCGGCATTCATCTGAAAACGCAATGCAAAACTGCAAGCTATGACTCCAAACGAACAGGCATCTAGCAAAGGGACAGCAGAACAAAAAACACAGAAAGCTTCAGAGTAGAAGCTCTTTCAACGAAAAATGACCTTAATTAGAAAAAAGAAAAAAAAAAGAAAGAAAGAAAGAAAGAAAGAAAAAAGAAGTAGGAAAACCTTCTTAAGATTAGCTATAATATGTAATGCAACAAATATCCTGACATCTTGAGATGACCGGGACGTTAGATAAAATAGACATCCCTTATACACGACTACTTAGGGGCCTCGGGCTTGTCAATAAATGTGCAAATTTTGAATTATTTGAGATAAATTAGTCAAATTGCGAGACTTAAAAGATAATTGCGTCAAGCCTAGAGTGGGAATCAAGCAAGACGTTAGTACGAGGAGAAATCAAAATAGGGTCGTGTACGTTAGGATATAAAGCATAACTATACCTGTAGTTTCTAATGCATGTGTGTTACCAATGGTCTTCACACACCCATGATCTTCACCGCGTGGGCCAAGTTCAGGTCTTTCTGCCCTGCTAAGATTAGCCAGAGAGTTTCTCCAGTTTTGGTGATAAGGGCTATGTGCAGACGGGACCCAGTAATGCAGGGGACCAGGTCTTGGTCCGAACATTGAACTGACAGAGAATTTAAGATGCGAGTCTGTTAGAGGTCTTTCTGGGATAGGCCATGGTCTTCTGAAAAGAGCGTGCCTTTCGTAGAGACACAGATAGCAGTGTGCACCAGTGTAAGATGGCGCCATCAGCGAGGTTGAGTAGCCTGGTGTATTGTGGCAATGTTCCGAATGCTGCATTTCGTTTCTCAAGCTTGCGATACTCAGCAGCAAATCTTGTTAAGACCAACTAGCTAAATGAATATAACAACTTATCAAGGTTTTATTTCAGAGTCGAATCACGTTGCTGGTTAACCGATAGATCTTTGACGAGAATGTGTTCACAATTAAGCTGTCTGACAAATCATAATTTAAGTATTAACTAACATTATTATATCTTGTTATTAGCTGCTATTAGCAAAATTAGAATAGAATCGCCATACACGTTCCACAAAAAAAATATCATTCTCCTTATCAATGTAAAGGTAGTGGCTTCCACCATTAAGGTTTGAATTCTATGAAACAAGAAAGTTTGGAAAGAATGGGTACCGTTCTACTAAAGTTCTCAGACATTTTTTAAAATTAGGATTTGAATAAACTTAGCGGAAAATGTGGGTTATAAAGTGGTGTAGAAACTACAAAACCCCCGTCGTCAAATCTATTATAAACGCTGTAGCGTCTTCTTCCCTTTTTAATGTTTTTGAAATTCTTTTTATCTCGAAGCCAATTGTTTTTTTTCTAAATGTATTATCCCAAACCGTACGAACTATTAATTGTATTACTGGACAATCCAAAACTTAACAATAAAATGACTTGAAAGGGAGTCAAACAAAGAAATGTGTAAACAGTGTTTCTTTCATCTGGAAGGAATCCTCAATTTCTTTACATAAGAGTCTTTGCGCTGTCTTTCCTTTCTAGAAATTTTAGTGACTACGATTCCATTTCCACGGGGACGAAGAAGCAAGATTTCTAGGGAGCGCTTCTCATGTCAATTGTTTTTGAACGGAAAAAGAGCTTTGTATTCGACTCTGCTTTCTTTGACGAAGCAAGCTCTCTTTTCCGAGGATCCAAAAGTATAGTTTTCATTAAAATAAGACCCGCTAGAATTAATGACATAATTCGACAAACACCGAAATACACCGTCAATCAAATTAACAACCCAAGTTTCATGTCTAAAGTCGACAAAGTCGACAAACAAAACTGATTAAGAAGCCAATTACATGATGAACAAAACTGGTTTGCATTCGTCACGAAAGATGGAACAAACTTCTTCCAAATTGATTGTTCAAATTTGGTTTTCGTCTTCGGGAGAATTCCCAACCTTGTTTTAAGAGTTAGCAATTTCTAAATGAGCAACAATTAGCGCTAATTGTAGGTGTTATATGTCCAACTAAAGAACCGTTTCTTGGGAGACTTGATTCTCCACGCAATCATGTATGCCCGGACTTTTTAGATCATTTATTTATTTACTAATGCAGTGTATTTTACAGCGTAACCTGAGGAATACTAGCCCTATGCGTGGATAAAGAAATACGATATGATAGTTGTTCAATGTTGATGTTCTTAATATATAAAAATGGAGTTCTGGGAGGTGGTCTATCGCCGACTTCCATTACGTGAAAGACATCTTGCAAGAAAACCATTACTGTTAATCCTGGTCGACTAATAGCCCTTCATTCATTAGAGATTCACATAAAATGATGATAATTCCACAAGGGATATTTTAGAACTCTTATTTATACAATTCGAAATGTTTGCCAAATGACTAAGATGTTTAGAGGCTTGACTGATGAATGAAAATTTTACTGTTCGGGTAGATTCAATGGAATCACGACTTAAAGAAGAAATCTTCAGGACAAAGGATGGACATGACCGCTAAAAGCACATGTGTGAAGGGGAAAATCTTTTGATTTTTTGACAATAGAGAAAGATATAACTTACTGATTGATTCACAGCTTATCAACGATATTTAACTCTAACTGACGTATCTTTGACAACCTAAAGACCAGGGAAACTATTCCGAAAGATCACAAAAAAAGATCTTTACTTAGCTTAAGCCGACATGTGATTGGGTACTTAGTTGCCTAGTAACGGGAGCAGTAGTGGCTTCAGATGGTAAGTAATTGTGTCCAAGTGGTTCATTTTGATGTTGGCGTGCAATTCAATTAACTTCGACAATTTTTAATTTAAAATTTTATTCAGCTTCTAATAACTTTCAACTTTTTGTCTGCCCAAAATACTTACATCTCTTTTGGATAAATATAAAACCGTAATCTCAAGTTACACTTACAATTGTCAGTTTTTTGACTTCCTTGTTTATCAGTCTATGATCTTTTTAGCGTAAGGGACCGGTTGTTAATTAGAGGGGACAAGGCTGGTGTATTTCCATTTGATATGCATGTTTTTGAGAGTTCCTCCCCTTTTCTACTCCAGAAACATTGTTGGGCCCCATAATATCTTATGATACATTGATATGACTCTCTCAAAGGCCTACACAGATTATTGTGACCCTCCCCTTTGAGTTTCCATTAAAAAATAAGACTAAGTTGAACAGCTAAGATTTTAACCGCCAAAATTTTCTCTAGTTAAATTAAATCGCAAAACAGGAAGTCCAAACTAAAAAGCCTAGGATTTACACAACAGCTCTTGAGTTCTCCCAAACTTCTCTCGTGTTTACGTCAGTCTATGTAAACACGGAAAGCGTTTTCTATTTGTTAAATATATGTATATAATTTTATAGAGCTTTGAAGTGTCACGTCACTCGAATGAAAAAGCGACTTCCGGGTCCAAAATGAAAATCAGTTCCGTGAAGATTTTTCTTCATTTTTCTTCATAGAAGGAATTGCTGCAAATAGTTCTGTTTATTACAGGTGGAGAAGGAGTTGTAGCTAAAGGTTCGGTTTTAATTTAGTGGAGTTTGTAAAAAATTGGACCCGGAAAATATACGTCTCATCTTAAAAGCTCTATTCACAGGGAGCCAACTTTAGATAAAAGATAAAATAGAAAATAAAAATAAAAACATTGTATTTTATCTATTTTCTCCATGGCATTTTCTACTACAAAATTTCGAGGAAGAATGCAAAGACTTTTCAGTAAATTAAATCGCGAATCCCCCAGGAATATTTTGACCAAGTTTTTTCGGGATTGCGAGGCGAAGACGTTGAAATCTCGTTTTGTAAATTTTGCTATATAATGTATGGGCATATTTACTTGCCTGGGCTTTAGGACTTATATCTGCATAGGAGCAGCAGGATCGACCATAGGGAAATTATATAGGAAAACTAATTCGCGCATTAAAAATTATTCTACAAGTTTTTACTTGATTTTTCGGTTTTATCGTGTTACTTAACACACCATCTCCGACTTTAAGTACAGAAAATAAATAAAATACAATGGTTTGAATTGCAATTTCCCTTTTATCTTTCATCTAATGTGGTCTCCCTGTGCTCTACTTTACCAGAGGAAGTTTAATGGGCTTCCTGTGTTTATATGAGCAGCGCATTCCTGGATACGAGTTAGGTATCCATGGTAACAAGCAGTTGCTCCAAGTATGTCAAGATGGCGGCCATAACAAATGCTCTTTTTCATGATTAGTGATTTGTTGAGCATTTGACACTTCAAATCTACAAAATTATGACTTCTTTAAGGTCTTGTGATCCTGAATTAAGACGATACTTGCTCAGACACCGGTTGCCAGATGTTTTTGAGGTAAAGTTTGACTCCTGTTTGTTAAAATTGAATAGACTTTTGTCTAATGGATGTCTTTTTTTGATCGAGCATTAACTTTTTCACCAGAGGAAGACTGAAAAATACTATGAAAATAGTAAAATTAACACCTCCTCAAGATATATGTGGATTATAAATGCATTCTCCTCTTTACTATACCTTAGAAATTTTGTATTTTGATACAGTGGTTCAAATAAATTAGTCACATAAAAACGACAAAGCTTAATTTTGGAAGCCAATTCCTCCCTTCAAAATCATTCCCTCTCCCTGTGACAAAATGAGTTAGTAGTCACTGTGAAAAGCTTGTGGTGCGATAGGTGGGGGTTTCAAAAGGAAGTGAATAGTAGCTAAATACTCCTGCCATGCCTGGGTTGGGGGGGGGGGGGGGGGCATACTTTGACTGGGGCATTAAAGAATAATAATTTATAAAATCGTTCTACACCCCAAAGTATTCTTTTAATATTAATCTAATAATGTAATATTAAATCTTCACTAAAAATCTAGTGAAAACTAGTCCTCTTTACTCTGAGTGTAATCTTTTCCCATTTCAGATTACGTGTCATTCCCTTTGGTTTTGTTTCTTTGTTTCTCAGAAATACACATACTTAAGAAGATATGTTGATATGTATGAACCTCAAACAAAGAATCTTATTCCAAAGAGGATGACACATGGTCTGAAATGGGAAAACATTACACCCAAAGTAAAGAGCTCTATTGCCTGCCGTTTTGAAAAAATCCCCACAATTTTGACATTTAATTCACTTCAATCAATCTTAAAGAAGCCCTACAAAGTGACGCTACTGTATTCATAACACCTGCTTTATGTATTTTGTTTAATACAGGCTATCTTGACTGCTTTAGCTATCAATTGCCCTGATGATCCTCATGAGTTTATCTTGGAGAAATTAAACATTCTCTTGACCAAACAAGATGTGTTTGAGGATCTTAGATGGTATAGTAAACAAAAATTTTTTTCTCTAATCTTTAAAAATTAACAAAGCTTTTCACTTAACCTTTGACAAGCAAGTTTGTAGTTCATTCAAAAGTTCTGAAGTTCAAGTCTTATTTTGGAAGTTTCCGATGAACTTTGTTGGCAAACTTTGAACCTGCATGTACTTCCCTCATACGTTTGGTAATTTGTTAGATATTCAGTCTCTTGTAAATTGTGCTTGTTTTTTCCCCTTGAAGTCATCCTTAGGCAAAGAACTGTATGCCCTGCTTTGTGGAGCATCTCAGACAGCATGTAAACCTTGAAGTTAATTTTAACAAATTACTGAACTTGAGTGGGAAGTAAGTTTGAAGTACTTCACCAATGAAGTTGATTTTGAACTTCCAAAGTACAACTTGAACTTCAGAACTTCCAAACAAACTTTGGAACTCACTTGGACCAAGTTATGTGAAATGCACTGTAAAAGTACAGATATTATAATATTGCTTAAAACAAGCCACACTAGCTATGCTGTATATATTAACTTGTCTAGACTTGAAAATTAATTAGCTATGATTAGCTTTAGGTGTTCAAAGTTAATTTAACACATAGCCCTTCACCAGAGGGACTCACTCTCATATATAAGGGGGCAGGGGTGTTTGTCTCAAACTTTGGTAGTGACCTCTAAAAGGTACCTGATTCTCTTCTGGCCGTGGGTGTGGCTACAAATGATTTTTTAACCCCTAAGAGGTACCACAAAAGCAATGCACATGTCATTATTTATTTACAGAGCTGGAAATAGAAAATAAAAATAGACAAAACAATATTTGCAACATTTCTACTGTGTGCAACCTTCCATTAGCTTCCAAAGCTGAGGCTTTTGCAAGATATTAAACAAAAATCAACAGTACATGTATACAATTGTGTGATTTACCTTGCATAATAATATTTTAAATATTGTTGAAATTTCATTCTGGTCTGATGACTTATAGGGACACATTTATTGAGAAAAAACTGGCAAAAACAAAAATTGCTATGAGACCAAGGTCACTGGATTTTCTTTGGTCATATGAAGATGAAAATTCACAGGTATTGTATTCTATTTAAGAAATATTTTCTAGTTTATAAGATTTTTTGGGCTGTCAATACATGTACATGGAGCATCAGTCTATTCACCAATTTCTCCCTAGCTGTGACATGGTATACATTGTGTTACAGTCATTAATGAATGCACTAACTTTTGAACAAATTATCAACATTATTTGTTAATTATTTTCTCCTTAAAAACAGCAAGGACATTTTAAATCAGGCTTAAATTACAAGATTTTGGTTATATTTTGAGAGCCAAATAAACAAATCAATTCGATAACTTGTTCAAATGTTAGTACATTTGCACAGCAATCAGACATTACATGTCCAAGCTTTTGGTGACTGTAAACATAATATATAGCACAATGGCTAGGAGCGCATCAGTGTATTGTGTGGGAGATCACAAGTTTAACCCTTGGCTGGATCAATACTAAGGGTCTTAAAATAACTCAGGAGAAGGTGCTGCCTTTGTAATTACATCTGCAAATGGTTAGACCTGCAAGTCCTCTCGGATAAGGACATTAAACCACAGACCCTGTCTGCCATCCCTTCCTTAACCTGTACATGGGGGACATCAAAGAACCTGTTGAACTATATTTCATATAAGAGTAGGGGATGGTCTCCTGGTTCAACAGCCTACCCCAATTGGAGGCATAATGTACTAATAAAATTATACTTAATATTACATGATTGTAAGCTGTGAAATGACAGTGTGAAATGCACTTTATAAGCACCCCCATACTATAAAGTGTACTCCCTTACTCTACTGTTCCCTAAATAAATGAAGACTTCTTATAATAAATTGTTTACAGCCCACGCCTGAGATGTACCAGAAAGCATATAACCTATACAATGGAAAGCTAAAGGATTCTTGCTTCAAGTATGTCACATTCATAGCTTCTGTACTTATAATATACAGTGGTAGATGTAATGCTCAGCAATGCATTCCTTGTTATTTAGTGATAAGCTTCCCATCTTTAAGGCTGGGACAAGCTAGACAACAAGTCCCTGTGACACAGCATGGAGACAGGTTGCCTAGTTTGTTAATTTAATACAGTTTGTTAATTGCTTGTGGAACACATTGCTGTGACTTATTTTGCCACTGGGATTATATGCACAAATTCAAAACAGTTTGAATTTATATGCGACCTGTCATGGTGACAAAGATTTTCACAGAAATTCTACA
>JAADYU020046666.1:0-17238 GCA_011763375.2 Heteractis magnifica
ACGATACAAGCAATGTCAACCCGCATAAATCGACTTCCGTTAAAAAGAATGGAACTCGAGAGCAGCTCTCAAACGATCCACAAACAAAGCGCGAAAGCTCCTCAAGCCGCGAGAACAGTCCATCGCCCGACAGAGACATGGTGGTGGTAAATATCCCGCAAGGAAAGCAAGGCTCTCCGCAGACCGTGGTCAAAAGAGAGCCGTACATGATGGATGATGATGAGCATCGCTCGACACCTCCATCTTTTCCTACCGCACCGCCTCGTCAATGCTATGAAGATCAGAACACGTACGGCTATAATGGATATTGCACGTACTCTCAAAGCCAACCAACCTACTCGCCATCGGCGTATGCGTGTGGATCGTCTTCGTACTCAAGCGGCAGTCCACCAAACGCTGCAGAAAGACCTGCCTTGAATCAGTTTATCAGCGCGGACTCGCATGCGGAACCTAGTGTTCAGACACGCTATTCTCCACATCTAAGTCACTACAACCAAGCAAATGCTCACACAGCCATAGAAGAACCGCTCCACCGCCAGCAGCATGCACCATACACGAACTACGAGTCTACAAGAAGCGCTTGGTACAATAGCCATCACCAGTACGGCTCGAGTCCATCCATTGCTACCGACGTCCCTCCAGTTGTACCGTCCCCCAGCCAAACACACCAAACGGCTGCCAGCCATCCATCTTTCCCGAATGTTAGAGAGATGTTTGAATCCCAGAGACTTATTGTGTCTAATGGATCTGTTACTGGATGTGGTGTTCAGCCTTCACAAGGTCAGTTTGGGGCTGGAAGTGTCGCTTATAATAGTACTAGCAACTCGGGAACTCTTTATTGACCTCGAGTAGGATTTTGAAGCGAACTATTCACTCTTTGATATACATTTAATCTGGGACATCTACACTCTTTATGACTCTGGACTTGTTTTCAGGTAGTTGTAAGTGTTTATTTCTCGTAGTCAGGTGTTACATAGACGATTTTCAAAGTACTAATTTCTTCATAAAGGGTTCAATCGACAAAATTAATTGATTGTCTTCTCGAGTGAAGATAAGTGATCCTTTCTCGGCTGTTACGTTATGTTGGTATATTTCCTTGATCATTTAGCTTAAGATTATTCATTTTTTTACCTTTCTTATACAAGTAGAGAAGTTTACTTTGATTTAGCAAGCAAAAAAATTTTATCCAAAGGCATATACTCGAAAGACCACGGTTATTCTTGGGTAGTATCCCGCTAACAAACACAGCACGTTAGCTCGTATATGCTGTCAGTTCCTAACCACAACAAGCAAACCCTCTAACAAGATAAATAAAATGCCCACATGTACAGTTTGGATCATCTATTTAGAATACCGGTGTAATTTTAAATACCATATATATCACGTTCAGAAATATTTAGTCAATTCGATTCATATATCAAACCCTCCTAATCTTATTATACCCCAATAGCGCGTCTTTGTAAATTACCCTAACTGTATGTAAACGTAAGATCCTGTCAATGTTATATATTACCGATTAGCATATTTTCTTTACACTATTTTATTGTTGTAAATTGTTTACAGTCGTTGGATAATTTTTCTACTGTACATTTGATTGCACGCTGTATGTTTAGAAGATAAACTAGTAATGTATCGAAATATACTCTGGAACTGTTTGTGTGTGATTTCCTTTTGTGCTGCGTAGAACTGGGCAGAAAGCTGTTCGTACAAGTCGGTCAATAAAGCTTAAAAGAGTATCAACTATTCGTTGCACTCATCGATTCTTTGTATCAGTGTTTGTCCAAGGTTTTAGACTTCTGTTCTTTGGGATTACACCATCACTCGACCCATCATACAGAAGATCTTCCACCAGCGATGCTTTTGAATATTTTAGCTTCATGAATTGAAACCTTGTCATTATTTAATCTAGTTTTTAGAAATCTGTCGTTTAGAGCTGTCGATACATTTCTTTGTCTTTGGAATTTTGTTCTTTGGTGGGTAGAGAGTCGGGCTTTTGTACCTGTAAAGACTTGAGCATTAAAAAAGATTACTCCATTGGCATCATCATTTGTTTCGGCTGATGAGATTTGTAATTGGTAATCCGCCCGCAATCACTGCCTATTGCTTCACAGGAAACAGGAAAAGGCAAATCCATTGCTGAATTTCATCGTGATTGAGTGTAAAATTCATCAGTGGGCCATGATAGGAGTGCCTTTAGTTTCGGCACCCGGTGTGGTCGCACTCTAACGACACGCGTGCTCAATCACCGCGGTTAAGATAAGAGGGAGAAAACCTTCATCACTTGGATCAAAACGGAATAATACTTCTTAAGAACCATGAAAGAAAGACCGCAGCTAGGCAAGCAGCTAATAAGAACCACACCGCACAGAAACACTTTTTGTTAGCCAAAGATAGACAGTACTAGAAGATTTTGTTCCAAAAAGGCCCGCTATCTGATCTTACGGCTTCATTTTCTTACTATCGTATCTAAAGTGATAATGAAACTATATCATCTGTGCCACAGTTTAATCTAATAATGCAAGCATATTTCTTCGTGGAGATCCAAGATATCAAAACCTGTAGACAGCCTTAACATACCAACAATTTATAAAGATTTTGTACGCAGAATAGATTACTTTGTATGAGATGTTTTCAACCTAGTTTTGGTCATGAATAAAACTGGTGTACAATTTCAAACAATTTTGGAATAATCGCGCCTAAATTTTTTCGTACACATGTACGATAGAGTAAATCCAAATCGAGAAAGATTTACTGTCTGAAATTTCGCAAGATCTTGAAACATTTTAGTTTGTTTGTTTTAAATGATTATTTCGTTAATATAAACGGAATTATTTGATAGTGTATTGAGGTATTCGATAAATGAGTTTTGACAAACGACAAATATAGGATGCAAATGTAGAAATGTTTTTTACCCCGTCTTAACTCTGAGATGGTTTGAAGAAGTTAGTTAAATGATGCCAAAAGCGCTAAAAAATAAGTCGTTTTACAGTTTAGTCCTCTGCTAGGAGAATTTACCTCTGCTCTAGCAGTTCAACCTATGCCCCACTTAAAAAACTAGACTCAACATCAGCGATTAATTTTCTCGTTTTCGCTCGCTTAATCGCCTAATTCAAAGCCCTTTAGTTCAATTTTCAAGTCATTTTTCATGAGATTCTTTGTTAATAAACAAGTGATAGATACCTAGAATAAAATTCACAAATTATTCTGCCGATAATTCCCAACATCCGTGCTGTCCAGTTGTAAGCCATCCCGACTCATCTTCCTTTGTTTACTGTAATCCCTTGTCTCGACTTGGAATCCCTTTAATTCTCTTAGTTTTCTAACTACCTTTAGATCAGCCATGGCTTAACACTTTACGACTTGCTGGCGATCAGTTTAATTTACTCTCAGCTATTCTCATTACAGAAATTATGAAGCACAGGCGGGAAAGTTTGGCCAGTTATTTTGACTAATAATGCGAACTCGATCTTCATTATGTAATTAATAATTTTGAATAGCCTGTTCTTTTGTGAGGGCTTCCGATTAGAAGATAATTGTGGTTAATTTCACATAAATGAGTGAAAATCTTCCCTCAATTTTAATCGCGACGGACTGCGTCATCTTACAAAGATATTAGAATCCATTTTCTACTGAAAAATTTCATTGAACTTGAGCGAGCAAAGGCTGCCTTTTTGCTCCTGTGTTTTTGAGTTTTTGTTAGCATTAGTGGTTTTGAAGAACTGGATTTTTGATGACATACAACTACCGATGAACACGTCTGAAAAACATTGTACTGAACTACAGCATGTTTTGTATAGTAGTACTCTTATTTCTAACTCAGCTATATTCACATGTGAATATTTCTTTCCTAGTTCAATACATATTGTCAAGAAAAAATAGCTTTCTTCGGAAAACTCAAATGTGTCGTCAACCTTTTTCTCCGAGTACTTCTCTAATCATTCCCCTTTTTTATTCAATAATACAAGTTTTGTTTCTTAGCAATATCTTATACAGCTTTACATATAATAAAAATGTAGCTCGAAAATGTTTGTATGATTCACAAAGGTTTCTTTCTGCTAAAAATTCTCGAAACAATCTGC
The DNA here is from genome assembly GCA_011763375.2 of Heteractis magnifica. NCBI lineage: Eukaryota > Metazoa > Cnidaria > Anthozoa > Actiniaria > Stichodactylidae > Heteractis > Heteractis magnifica. Next base: position 4,080 of record JAADYU020046666.1, read on the forward strand.
AGACAAGACCTTTTTCCAAAAGCTTCATGGAAAGATGCTCAAAATTTCATTAAACACCTTTATTCATATTTAATGGAGAGTCTGGATTCTCCTTCCATGTTAAGGCACGTGTTAAGGCACTCGCGTACTAATTCTTGTACAAAATTCTTCAAGTATTCTTCCCCAAAGTCCTTTAAGTTTACTCTGTTAAAAACCATTAAAAAAAACTTGTCTTCTTACACCAAATGCTGCAAGTTTTAATCCTTAGTAGTGCAAGAAACATTTGTTGTTGCAAAATAAATTTTTTAAAGCCCCTTTTCAAGAGTTCTTCGACTACACTTCTTTTAAACATTTTCTTCAAAGAATTCCCTTCTTCATTTAGTTTTCGACTTAACACAAAACGTTAACGAATTTTTGAATAGATTACGAAGAACCTGATGCACAGGTCGAATGGTTGTGTTTTTCCTTTTGCCAAAGACAATTTTCGTGGTGTTTCTTTCTCACGCTACTATTTGTTCAGAACGTAACATTGGTCCTCAATGGTTTACTCTCAAAACATCTCTGGCGTGCTACCATGATCAGTTTTGCTACGGTAACTACACGACACACTGGCCCATTGACTGGATATCTGTCTGTTTTGACGATGTGCTGAAGGAGCTTTTTTCTTTGGCTACCTCAGAGAATACTGCTATTTACTTTCTTTTTCAACCTATTTGTTCATATTCACACAGGGTTTGAGCAAATTTAACTGATTTTTTTCATCATGTTTGAATGATTCAATGCATGTGTACATATTGAAGTTCAATTCAATGCTTCTATTTCCGAGCTGCTATAAAATATCTAAGTACTTCATCACTCACAGCCTTTGTTAAAATTATATTTCAAAACAATTTTATATCACAGCAGTGAGCAATCTTATCTCTGGATAGCATGCAAGACTCTACAAACATGACAGTTTTACACTATTTTTCACCTAAATCTGGATTAATGCAATTTTATTCGATATCAAAGTTAAGGAAAGTTATTTTTACAAAATCAAAACAGAAGTAGCAATAGCTTATTCAAGCCTGTAAATTTAATCCAAATGTCTGACTGAGTAGTTTCAGTAAAACATTTTACCTGGCTGCAGTACAATTATTCTTATTAACTACAATCTTAAAACCGTTTTGCTTTTTGTTGAATAGCAATAAAGAAGGTACACAAAATGTTTGAAGTGGAGTCATTACTGGAAGACAATTCGTGTTGTATTTCATAGTTTCCAAAGAAGTGCTTCTTCTAATTCTTCACTTGGATGAAACAATGTTGCACTGAAGACCACCTCAAAGACACAAGAAAAACAATGAAAGTTATTGAATGACATATTCTTATCACGAAACTCCAAAACACCACGGCTAATACAAACTCATTTAATTCTTCGAAAAGCTATGTTTGCAAAACAGGATGGTGAATCCAAAGTTAGGGAACTTTAACAAGAAAAGTGTTGATGGCGTACTGTGGTAATGGTGTACTGACTTTGCCAATCAGTATGCCCACTCTTGTGCTTGGTAATTTTCACATAATAAGCTATTGTATCTGTGTTTATAGTTATTAGTTAGTGATAGTTATTTCACATTCAGTAGTCCTAAACTTTTTAATCTGACCTTAGTTTTATTTAGCTTGAGTTTTCTCTGCCACAGAAGCTATTACTACCACTGGAGTTGCATCAAGATGTCGACTAACTGGCCGCCATTTTGTTTGTCTTTTTCGAGCAAGAATCCACATAAAGCGGATCTCTTTACGGCATTTCTGGACTCTTCTAATACAAATTGTTTCGCTGCTTTAAAAGCATAGCCCAAAGCCTTTTCTTCTGGTTTTGCCGTGTTAAACTACGCCTGACAAAGTCGCTTCTTTTTACTAGTAAGATAAAACTGTTTACGACTCGAAGGTCTCACTCACTTGAGATTCTGTTATCGAATGGTCATTCATGTTGTTTTAGCATTTAGAGCCTTGTATGGTATCTCTTCAGCTGAGTCTCACCTCAGTATTTCCTTATTAGTCAAAATAAACTAAACTGTCCTTCATTTAGTCCCACGAAATGGCTCCCCTGCACGTTTTTCTAGCCTGCAACGGACGTGCTCTGAACAATCTTTCATTACGTTGCAAACAACCTCCAAATCCATCGAGTGCTAGCTGACGAACTGACACAACCGCTACTACAGGAAAAATCCACGATCGAACACGTCGTAAAATATATATTTATTGAGCAAACAGCTAGAGAAGTGGTGTGAAAACAGTAAATAACGTGTAGGGCTAACCTCGTTGTGTGTATTTAGACCGTACCGAATTGTTTTGAATCACATCTTAAGAAGATTTCGAGAACGACAACAGCTTTGGTTTGCTGTGTTTACAAGTGAAATAAAGCTTGTTGCCTTTGCGTATGTTAAATTAATCGGGATTAGTACAACATAAACTGTTATAACCTGTAACAGTTGATAATTTTTAAGTCATGCACAAGCTCTCTGTCTTCTTGCCTCCCTTGAAAAAAAGCCTAAAATAATTAGAAAAACTTCAAAAATTTCAGATATTTTTCGACATCTTCTTTAGCATTTATTTTTCAATTTAAAACAATGTTAGGCATCAAGTTTCATCTTTGCAATTGTGTTTAAAAATAACTTGCTGCTGCTGTAGTTGCTGATTTTTCCAAGTACAACCACAGGTAAATCTCCCATTTAGGTATTAAGTGCGCTATTTTCAGTCATCAGCTTAGTGTTGGTCTCAACCAAAATTTTACGAAATCTTGTAAACGCTCGACTTGGGTAATAGCCTCCACGCCCATAGCAGTAGAACTTTTAGTTAATTAGTAGCATTAATTTGAAATTAAAAAATGATAATTAGCTATCTCATGGACGTAATAACTCCTTTGAAAATTTTCTAGAGCTTTTTTTAGAGGAAAACGTCTCTGAGTTTAGAGGGAGTCGTGAATGCAAAGCCGTCATTTTCGACAGCAGCGTAGTGTGAGAGTTATGTACACTCAGTTTGTACAAAGATATTTTATACAAATCTATTTTTACATCCGTTTCCTGAACGCACAGAAAACGAAGAGGAGAAGAACGCTGTGTTGATACAGTTCTCAGATGTTCAAACATTCAAACAGATTTACTTCGCTACAGGACCACATGTGTGTTCACCGTGCAACTTGTAATTGAGTCAAATAGATTACCAGGGGCTGTCAGGAGATAATTACTCGAGTAAACCCTGGAGGATATCCCCCACAGCTGGAGTAATGTATCATGCAGAGAAAATCAAAAAAGTATCAAACTTGTTGCTTAACTTTTCACCGGAAGCTCACTGATTTCTTGGGACGTAAGAGTCGTCTATAGTTTCCTTTGTATGTGGTTGAATTAAAAGGAGAAAGCCGGAGAGGGCAGAGTAAGAGAGATCATATCGTTAGGTATTGGGTCGGCAGGTATCCAAACGGATATTGCTGCAATTAAACTGACCGCTTGCGTCCCATGCGATAAGACATGCTGGGTGGGCGTTAGGCTAAAAGGACACACACAAACTTCTCCCGGCTTTCGAATCCGTACTTTCTCCAGCATTGTGAGATTTCTCACAGAAAATAAACACATGGCCGTCAGCCTTTGGCCTCGTTGTTTTGGTCATCATGCAAGACGAGAGAAGCAAGTGATTGACTTGCCTTGTTCAGCAAAAAAGACTCCTTTTAACGCCGTCCACAGGAGTTAAAAGGGTTAATTGGTAGAGTTTTTTGATGACGGGCTTGCTGGATGGCATATGCTATCAAGGGTCTGTTTAATGGCACATTACTCAACACTTTGGCGGTTCGACAGCTTTAGGAAGACATCAATTACCCCTAAAAGCCCTGGCACTTGAAGTAAAATGTGGTGACTGGATAGTCTTCCCCTTCTCTGCAATCAAAAGTTGTGAAACCACGACTTCGTGGGGTTTGACTGACCGCCAAACGAGGGGAATACACATAGATTAGGAAAACAAAAGTTGGGCAAACAAAAAACGGTTATTGAAAACAATTGTTTGGACGCAAAAGGAAGTTAGCGCCGGAAAACCGAAAGATTGATTCTACTTCGGTGTGTGATAAAACTTTTCGAACATTAAGATGGATTTTACAAATTTTTATATGCTTAGGAGCTACAAGGGTTAGTACTTTTACTTTGAGTTCAAGTTGTTTTCAATAGCATATGCAGAAAACTATAGATCAGTTTCGTTTTTACACTCGCAAGGAAAGAAATAAAGAACGATTCCCACCTTTTTTTTTTTTTTGCATCGTTCGTGAAACTACGGATCCATTGACGGGTCCATGACGCTGCAGATGTTACAACCCTTATCTCAGAGTCGAAAGTACAGAAAGACAATAGGCCTATCATGATCTGATCGCACCAAAGGTCGTTAAATGAAATAATCTTAACATCCATGAAGCATTTCATCCAGCATGCTGACAAGGAAGAAAGCTGTTTTTGAATTTCTGTTTTTGAAATAAAGAGTAAATAGTCAACGCTTGTTTGTTTTCAACCTGATAATAATTTATCATTCTTTTTCTTTAAGATATTTCGGGTTTCTTAGCTCTTTTATTTTGGTTGTTTTTCTTGTTTATTTAATCCCTTAAGACCATCACCGACCAAGGATTATCCAAAGAGAAACCCTATTTTAGGAAGAGTACAAGTCAATTCTTGTTCAATTAGTATCTTTTGCCGATTATTTAATCCTTTTTGAGTTAACATTCTGAAGTGCCTCGCGATAACAACTCTCCAGATAAAATGTCTCTTCCAACCAGCGCCATGACAGCTCATGACGTCATTCGTCTTTCGTCACACAGGTTGCTGACGTTGTAGGAATTACTGGACGATGAATCGAGATTTAAAATAAATCTCTCCGAGGGCTGGAATTTCAAGTCTTTATGTTTTGGTTAAAGAAACGGGTGGTCGCGACTTAGCATGTTTTAGCACAGCAGAAGCTTTCAACAGCCTTTACTGGATGAGAGGAAACAAGGTGTTGGAAGAGCTCAATCGACGAAGCTTGTGAGATGTGCATGGCGCTAAAAATACACGTTAAGGAAATCACACGGTGACTGTTGCTCTTTGTCCCCGACGTGGCATGATAAAGCATGCCTTTACTTTGGAATTAATAAAGTAATGTTAAATCCCTCCATCTCCTGAAAAAATCACGAGAAAACTTTCCTTTAAGGAATTATAAACAACGTGAAAGATTTTAAGTGTTTATGGTGCTTGGTAAATTCTAAGAATGGTGGCGTTTCTTCAAGCAAATTTTTCTCGAAGAAAAACGTGAAAGATATTTGAAAGATATTTGAAAGCTTAACAATTTTTTTTTTTTTTTTCATGGAATAATTTCTTCATTACAAAGTTTGGCTGCTATGGTGTTTCAGTATTTTAGTACAATAATATTAATGAAGTGCATAAATGGAGTTGCAACTCCTATTAGTTGAACAAACTGGCTGCGATAAGTTACTTTTTCATAGAGAAAAGTTTGCTTCTACATTTGTTTTCAAATTTCTTCTTTGGTTTTGCGTGAAGTACTGTAAACTAAGCAAATTCTCATAACATAATCCCCACATACATCAAACCCCCGCCATTCTGTTTCTATCAATAGTGCCCACACGAATGATTTTACAGGATTAGTGAGAGACACATACCTTCATATATTTCGACGATTAAACTAGACTAGATAATTAAAAATCACATCAATTTTGAACCTAAGCTAGAGTCTATTAAATTGTAGTTATTTTTCTTCAGTAGTGCAGGTGAAAGACTCTTAATAAAAATTTTAAAGACAATTACTAAAAGTATTTTTATACCTTCCATTGTTTAATTTATTGCTGTAATTATTTGTGTACAATCTTTACTATTTACTGTATATATATTTTTAAGCAAAGTAAAATGATTCTCATGGTGAATAAAGTCAATATTGTTGAGCCAGCTCATCCTGTTTGGTAGCTAGCCATCTTTAGTCACGCCTCGCACGGAAAAGAGATGAAAGGTCGTTTGATTTAACTTCTGTACATAGTTGTTTCCTACTCTCAACAATATAGACTTAATAGATACATAACGTGAAAGTAATAGCACAGAGACCTTCAGGGAACAATTGATTTCTGGTCATGTTTCTCGTGTGTGGAAAGTGTCCTTTTAGTATTCGTGTGTAACCACTGAGACAATAAGGCCATTTGCATGATGGCGTTATTTTACTACCACTACCAGAATGCTTTGTCAAAATGCTTTGTTATTCAGATTTTTCTACTCTCCTGGGAATAAACAGACAATTGGTAAAATTTGTCTAACAATAGAAGGTAAACATTCTTGTCTTGGTAGTAAATTACGCCATCATGGATGGCCTATTGCTATACCAAGATGGTTGAGATGGGTAGGAATAGCATCAGCTGTTATGGAAATTCAATGATATCCAAGGGCATTATTGCTTTATCAAGATGGTTGAAATGGGTAGGAATAGCATCAGCTGTTATGGAAGATATTCACTGATATCAAGGACATTGCTGTACCAAGATGTTGAGATGGGTAGGAATAACATCAACTGTTATGGAAGATATTGTCCGTACTTCACGAGTAATTTTTGCCAGTCTTTAGCTAAAGTGTTTCCAGTGAGTTTGAGCCTTTTTGCAAAATTTTTACTTCCAAAACTGAAAAAAAAAAAAAAAAAAAAAAGAAAAAGAATAGCCGTTCATTTTAATGATATTCTTTTATAAGTACCGTATGTGATAGTCAAACAACTTTATTTAAACGACTCCTTAAGGTTGTTTAGTACCATAAGTTCCAGTTAATTTTTCTTTACTAAAGAAAAATTAACTGGAACTTATGGATGAATGATGCTACGTTAACTCACAGGCTAAACCAAAGATTCACTGAATTTATACAAAAGACATTAAAGGGAATATTTGCCTACATAATATGTATAAAAACTCCATTTCCACAGGCTTGCATATGGCTGTAGTTCATAATTACAGACTTTTACGCAATGAAAAATAAATTACCAAGCTTGAAATTCCATTCCAGTCGTTGTCTTGTAACATGCTGGTAATCGATAAGTGACAAACATGTCACACGTAGGCTCCTGCTCACTAGAGCGCGCGCGAAACATCATCTTTAAAATGCACCGCCAAACGTTCTAACTGACAGGGTATCACCCGGATAACATTAAAGTGATAATTCATTGAAAATGGCTTTTACAAATGTTTAATGGATTTTTAATGCCATTACAATTTACATGGAACTTTATACCTTTTTATATCGTTCCGGTACAGGACGAATGCGTTTTTAACGAACCTTACAGGTGTTTTAATGATCGCTTCTTCTCGAGAAAGAAAACGCTAAACTTACAAGGAATTCTAAGAGATTTCCCCCCCGCATTATCATAGATGTATACCCCTAGTCTTATATAAACTGGCGAGGTTTTGCCTATAAATAAACTTAGTTCCATGGCGTGCGAGAAAGAGGCTCAACTATATCTTAAATATCACGCAAGTTTCTTCAATTTTTAGTATCCAACAGACTTAAATTTTCCAATGAAACAAACCAAAAGAGTTTCTGTGCATTTCTTTCCATCGAGTAGCCTTGTGTTCAGGAAAAAAGCCACCAATTAAAGCCATCAATTTTAACGAACCCTGAAACAACCTCTGTGATGATCTAAGTCAGGGCACGGTTAACTCACAGGTCGAATTGGAATTTAGCGTGTTAGGTTTTGCGGAGAGAGGAAACCCGGATAACCTGGAGAAATACCCTCGAATCAAGGAAGAGACCAAACAAGAACTCTACTCACATGAAATGCCGAGTCCAGGAATTGAACCCGAGGAGAGAGGCGAGTGCGTTAACGCTACACCACCCTTGATTAACAGAAATATCAAGCATTAGAGGAAAATCTTGGCCCTATGAAGAAAATAACTGAGTTTAGTCTGCACGTTTCTACGTGAACATCTATGTTCCAGTTCACTCAGTAGAATTAAACACACAATAAAAACAGCACTTCATATGTTTAACTGCAGGTAACGTTTCTACATGCAATTGTGGAATTTAAACAACCATAACAGCATTAACTAGTGCATAAAAAGAGGTGTACATAGCCATTTTCATGCCTTTCCTGTGAACTGCTCCCAATACTGCTACAATTTTTCATCAAATCTGATTCCTATGCTCAAGGAATGACACCTCTGTTAACTTGAAAATTCCCTTCGTAAACAAGAACTTCGCGACTCATTTTCTTTACTTTGGAATGTTTTAGAATCCGTTTGCTCAGAAACGTTGAAAGATTGTTTAGCTCCCCGCAGAGAGATCTGGGGCTGGATACGTTTCGTTAAGCGAACAGTTCGAGGAATCAATCGTCAAGTTTTCTCAAGGCGCTGGCCTTTTTCCAAGGGAAGGAAATTGCTTGTTTTCATTAGGTTAAGACTCGGATGCATCGCTTCTTGTTGCTATAGTTAGAATTTGTTTCGAGAGGGCATGTGAATGTGCCGTGGTTTGATCGTATTTTTTATAGCAGGGACTTGCCATTTTTAGGTCGTGTTGAAAGAAATGATCAGACAAACGAAAAACAAGAAAAATAACTGACCATAAGTACAAATTGAAAAGCAAAAGTAGGTTTTAATGAAATAGTTGAGTAATAGTTTTTCCCATATTTAGGTAGCGTTGAAAGGAACTATAGTAAAAGACAGCTAGTAGACGAAAAATAAGACAGGACCAATAGAAATGAAAAATGAAAGGAAAAAAATTGGGATTTGATAACTACAAATAATTGTTCACACTTCCCTGGGTGAGAACTTCCTGGGAGTAAGTTTGAGTTTGGTAGAGAACAAATTTAAACTGAAATTTGGGCTTTGTGAACGTGGAACGAAAACAGACTGGATAAACAGAGCATGCGCGGAGTGAGGGTGACGCCTATTCTCGGTTTTCTCAAGGCAACACACTATGCGACGTTGCCTGCGACGTTGCTTGCAACAGGGTTTTTAGGGGGATGTACGACATCGCATAAAATTTGTCGCTGACGACGTCGCGTGCAACAATCGCACTGGTGGACACTGTGGGATTTCCCCGTTGCAAGCAAGGTCGCAGGGCCTCTTTGTATCGTGGAACGCTCGCGCTGAAAGTAGGAGTTTCTACTTGGCAAAGAATAACTCATTATTCCAGAGTTCTTTCTTTCATCATTCTTTCACTCATTCATAGTTTTCTTTTTTCTTTTTTCTTTCTTTCCTTTTTCATTTTAATGCTTAATATTTTTCGACACAAAAACAAGATTCGTTATAGATTGTGCTGCGAACCAAAATTACATCATTTTCAGCATAAATCTCCTCAATTTCAAACAGTTTGCTGATTTTTCGAATTATATTTAACGATGTTTCTCAATGAAACATTACACATGTGACCGTCTCCGTGACAATAACCATCTTGACACTGAAATGAGGCTACACTGCAAAAACAAGTCTTTAATCTAGACGTACAGCAGTATTTTACGAATTCGAAAAAGGTCTATTCTCACGGTGCTTTTAATTTCGCACTGAAGCTGTACCACAGTAACGCAGGCTACGATTTTGGACAACTCTCGTTGGTATTTGATAGCAGTGGATTGCGTTACTATGCGACCTCCTATATCTTCTAATTTTGCACATTGCGCAGAATGACGTGTACATCCGGGACCTCTTTACGACTAAACGGCAGCAAGACTATTACCAGGGCTCGACACTAACTTTTTTAAGTACTAGTCCTTGGGCTAGTCACTGTGGATAATTACTAGTCCCAAGGTCTTTTCCCCTTGCTCAAATTTCCAAGATGGCGGAATGGACGTGAGTCACTCAACAATTACATTTAATTTGATTATCTTTTAATAAGAACTACTTGAATAACCAGTAAACTGAAAAGCTGAAAAGACAACTGGCAAGAAAATAAACTTCAGCGGTAGTCAGATGCTGAAAAGCTTCTAGTCCAGCAGTTGATTTTATTTTCATTAGTCCACAGCAAACATTCACTAGTCTGAGACTAGTAGATATATGTTAGTGTCGAGCCCTGATTACCTGAAAGCTTCGTTCACGAGTTGTCTCTACTAAAATCCTTAGAAGTTATCTAGCGTGTGGCTTGTTCACAGGTGGCTGCTAGTTAGTACAGGATTACAGTTTACATATTTGTGTGTCTTTAACTTATTCTTTCGCTCGTTCAATTTTTCAGAAGTTATTTGCCTCGCACCGACGATTGGTACTGTGTGAATGAATGGGATACCTTTGTACACAGGGAACCCAAGCAAAAGGTATGATATACAGCTTTTCTCATTGCGTCTATTTAATTGAAGATAATGGTGTTGTTTTAATACAAATTATCGGTGCTCCACGTCAGTTTAAAGAAAAAGGGAACAAAAGAAAATTTCGATATTTTCTTCGTTTTTCGCTGGTCCACGTTAAGCACTTGCGCGCTCATTCAAAGCACGCTTCAAAGCGCGCTCACTTTTAGCTGCGCACGCTTGGAAACCACTTAAGTGCGCGCGTGCACGAGCAGGCCACGTGATCACGTTGGCAACAAGAAGTAAACAAACAAACAAATAAACAAAACAGTCATTTCTAGCTGAGAATAAACTAGCATACAGCTTAATCTAAAAAAATGAGTTCTGTTGTCACAATAACGTGCCAAGACCTCGCAAATTACCCACACGGGCTTTCGTACGTCTCAAGCGCCGATGGAAGAGGGAATTTCATCGCATTAGGACTCTTCAAAAATCACGGTAGCGGACGGAACGGGAACAAGCGAATGTACACCTTCGTGGGTTTGCTCTGCTATGTTGGTGGTGAATTCCGCGATGGATTTGTACAAGAAGAGATCCCAGAAAACGAGGTTTTTTGTATTGTTCAGAGCTATATCCAAACAGTACACAGAAGGATTCCTCTTGTCAAAGTGCCAGCTGAAGAAGCTGCAAGCTTTGTTGTCTTGTACTGCAGAGAAAGATCCTCCAAAAAGAAGATCGAAATCTCGGACAGTGAAATTCAGAGGGGGATCGACATGTTCATGCGGGTTGCAAGATACTCTTGTTATAAGGATAACTCGGACTATTTAGTCCGAAATCTTGGAAAGACTTTAAAAGAATCGAAGTACTATCGCCTAGATTACACGAGAAGGGAGTTCGAGTCTTGGTGGATTGAGAGCCCAGAAATGGAGCGCAATGGATGTCCTTCGCTACCGCAGATGAAGAATATTCCAACTGATTCTTTTTATATACACTCTATGACCAAAGCTGTTGCGGAATGGAAGGATAAAGTCGTTGGATTAATAAGCACGGAAGAAAACTACGAAAGATTCTCAGGTATATCCCGACACATGGGGTTTTGGTATCTGAACAAAAAAAACCCGAATCTGAAACTAGCCGCGACGATGTTCCAGTACTATGATCGTATCTTAGTATGGAAGCGAAACGGACTCAAAATGGACGTGGATAGTCCTGTAATACAACTGATAGTGTCCATGACGCTCTTAAAGCTACATAGACAAGGTTGGAGCGCAGGAAAACCCAGGCAACCCGTGAGTCTTTCTACCTGTAGAGCAACTTGTAACATTTGCTTGGCGCCAGCACAGAAAGGCGAAGCCGACAACGACATAACTTGCGTTACCACGCAACATGGAGAATGCTTTGGGGATAGCACGTTAAGGGAAGTCTTGTCCGTGATCTTTGACGATGCTAAGACATCTGGTCTTCCTAGGGAAGCCATTGGTGCGGTTAGACAAGTCTTAGCGAAGGGATTTTTGAGTTTCTTCGTACATTGTTTCACTACGCATTTGTACTGGAGAGAGCTACCCACCCGTCTTGTGATTGAAAAACTGGTAGAAGCGTGTAGCTTGAATCTAGTACGAAGTCTAATCAATAATCCTGGACTGAGTTGGATCCAGGTTACATATACCGACATCAAGACTCAAATGAAGACGATTTGCGGGACAAAACGTAGTGAAAACAGCATTGAACTCGTTAGCAAGCACTTTCTTGAAGCATGTCAGATTATCGGTCCAAAACACGCAAAGTACAACTGTTTAAAACATAACCAAGGTAAAGTGATCGCTGTGAAGGCATTCGTTATGGAACCGTACATCGGTGAGCATCTTAAACTGAGATGGAACTTCATGCCTGAACGTAAGAGGAAAAGTATGCTGTTGTGTAGTCTGGATATGATTGATGCAGCGATATGGGGAACGTACAAACAAGCCACGTTGGTGTTCGTAAAGAGGCTCGAACAAGAACACAGAAAAATGGCCAAAGAGAAAGGCGAAAAAGAAACGAGTTTTCAGACCTGTCCAGAAAAGACTCAACAAGAAATCATGAGAAAAGTGTGCAAAGTGCTAGGCTGTGAAGATGGCAGCTGCGCATGTCACAACTTCTCAAAGTACCGACAATACTTCTTGGCCAATATACCAGTCATTTGCTCTGGAAAAAAGTCTTTTTTGTTCTGGGAGGCGGACAAGAATTCCGATAATGAAGCTGGTGGGAAGCTGGTGTTCAACTACAACATCTTCCTCAATAACGAAAATGATTCCCTCAGTGACGTCATAAGCGGAAGTGACCGCAGAGTGTTTAACAACATCGAAAACCAATGTGAAACAGTCAAAAGCTGTCCTAGACTCGCCTCTCTGACCGAAACTACGTACTACAGGATCTTCATTGCTCTCAAATGCAAGATAATCCAGGAATACGGCCATGCGGTGCTGTTGGAAGACTATAACCCGCTGTCTAAGCAGTTCTACAGGCCTTCTTGTGCTGCTTGCCAGTGGGAGGAGACTTCTACGGACAGGTTCTTGATGTGTGGCGGGTGTAAGGGAGTCTACTACTGCAGTAAGGATTGTCAGCGGTGTCACTGGAAGACCAGCCATCGAGACAACTGCAGGCGAACTAACATGATCAAAGTTGAAACTAAATAACTCAATAGCAAGGACTTGAAGTTGGACCATTTAACTGTGATTAAAATTGTGTTTTTCCCCCTAGAACTAGATGTGCAACAGGTAGAAAATTGTATTCAATCGTGTAAAAGTTATTTTGATTCTTGCTTTTCGTTTCTGTGTATTTTAAGATTTAAAAATTTCAGTTTTACTGCAAAGAGTTTGTTAGGTTTAGAGGTGAATACGCACACGTGTAGTTGGCTTGTAAGTTGTTGATAACTGAAGAAAACGAAAGGAAATAAAAAACA
>JAADYU020046667.1:0-10074 GCA_011763375.2 Heteractis magnifica
TGGCAGCTGAGGTCATATGATACATATTTAATGGAAATGGTAGCTAATTCCTTTCCTCTCTTAAACACAAAAGAGTATATGAAAATGCTCAAAAATAGCAATTCTCATAATAACCAATAGTAAATAAATTGCTGGGGGGTTCTAGAATAAGGCGTGGGCTGGGGTGCTTGTCAGAAATTTTAGAAATGAGGTACCAAACTACCAATTTCAATGTCTAAAAGGTAGAGCGAGCACTCCTTCCTCCTTTTGCATGGGTGCCCCCCAGGATAAATTGTATAAAGCAGTGCCAAGAAAGACAAACTTAGACAGGGCCATTGTTTAGAGGGGAAGGTTGGTACTAGACAAAACATGCCATATTTAGAATTTCTTGACCATCTCCATTGTCTAAATTCCCTCTTGTTTTCTTATTTTCCAGATCTCAAGTATTATGATTATTCTGAGCATTCTCCCTTTGATCAAGAAATCCCTGGTGACTGTGGCTACCAGGTGGAGATGGTTGATGGCGTCATACAAGTCATGTCCTGTAAATCGGATGCTGGCCAAAATAAAGAATGTAAAGTTGTTCATCCATTCCCTGATCTCCAAGAGTTCTTTGATGATCAGAATGTACTCTTAGCATTATCTACTCATGGCCCCATGTAAGTTCTAGTTGATAACTTTTAAATTGTTAGAAAATTTCATACTTCCCTTCAAATGAGAGGAAGTTGAAGTCTGAAAAAGATTTGCACTTACAGTGCATTTCAAATGTTTGACCAGTGGGTTCCGAAGTTCATTCAGAAATTCTGAAGTTCAAGTTGTACTTTGGAAGTTCACAGCAAACTTTGTTGGTGAACTTCCAACTTACTTCCCATGCAAGTTTGGTAATTCGTTCAGAGCTGCTTCATAAAGCAGGGCAGACGTGCTTTGCCCAAGGATGGCTTCAAGGAAAAAAACAAGCACAATTTGCAAAAAATACTGAATATCTAATGAATTGCTGAACATATGCAGGAAGTAGGTTCACCAATGAAGTTTGTCATGAACTTCCAAAGGACTTGAACTTTGGAACTCCCAAATAAACTTGAGAATTTGCTTGTCAAAAGTTATGTGAAACGCAGTGTAATAACTATTCTTATTTTATTTTGCGAAACAGTAAGTCATTTTCATACCGTCGTCTGAAGTATCTAGAATCCAAACACAGCCTTCATGCTTTGCTTAATGAGATGAAGGAACTAGCAGCAATGAAAGAAGTACCGCATCGCGATTTCTATAATGTTAGGAAGGTAAGTTTTATTGAATATAATGATGATTAATGTTATATTGATGACAACATGATATGATGGTAGTGATGATGATGATGATGATGGTGATGATGATGGTGATGATCAATGGTGATGTTGATAATTCTGGTGATGTGGTGATAAGCTTCATTATGGTTTTCTTTATGAATTTCATTGATCAATCAATGGTAGACAGCTTTGATTCATTTCTTGTTTTCCTGTACTGCCTCTCTGCAGGTAGATACTCATGTACATGCAGCCTCATGCATGAATCAGAAGCACTTACTGAGGTTTATCAAAAAGAAAATGAAGACAGAAGCAGACGTTCCTGTAATCAAACATGGTGACAAGGAGGCTACTTTGAGGGAGGCATGTAGCTAGATACTGCAACTGTAATAAAATCAATATTTTAATTACTTACTATCTTGCCATTCATTTGCTGATTACTCACCATCAGTGTAACAGAAATACTATTCATCGATCACCTTGTTTGCCTACCACCAACTCAATTCAATGGTAATGACCCCTAAACCCTACAGCACCTACAGATAACTTATGTACCCCCACTCCACCCTGCAAATAACTAAGCACTTTATGAACACCAGCCCTAGTCTTACAAACACATACTAGTGCCAACAGTGATTGAGAATTCTTTTCTTATCTTAGGTTTTTGCAATGCTGAACTTAACACCTTATGACTTGAGCGTGGATACACTTGATGTCCATGCAGTAAGTAGAAAATGGGCAAAGAATAGATTTAGTGAAAAGGCTACTTTCTTTAAAAAAGTTATTTGTTAAGCTGGAAGTCTGTATTATGAGGAAGTGGTGCAAGATCTGAAACGCAGCAGAGTTGATAAATGTAGTTTCACTTCCAGAGAATATCTGTACCCCACACAGAAAGGTTCTTGAATCAGACCCCTGACTACATCCAAAAAGAATTTCAATAAAGAAAGTATGATCCAGTCCCATGTCCCCACCCCTGGAAATACTGATACCCCAGTGGGATGCATTTTCAAGGATATTTTCTGGAACTGCACATCAGCACAGCATAAGGGACCAGCATTATTTACAGGGAGGGGGTGGAGGGGAGATGGTGAAAATGACAAATGTTATGCTCAATTTTTACTGGTCCCCCTTTATAGACAACACAATGTATACTGACTACCCCTCCCCCACACATGTGTATTTTTGGTTGTTGTTGTTGCCATTGTTGCACAAAATTTTTTGACTCCCCCTTTTTTCCTGCACAAAAACATGTGGTCCTCCCTCTATTTTCACTAGCCCCCCCCCCCCTGTAAATAATGACCAGTCTCTAAATGAATCCCCAATAATCATCACAAAGTACTTCTGACCTGCAAATTCATGTTTCACCTCAATGAAACAGTTATTCTTATGTTTGTATGTTGTTTGTAAAAATGAGTTGATTTTATAAGAGTGGCAAACATTTGGTCCTGTGACACTCTAATGGCTTTATTTAAGCATTCTGATTGGATGGTTTGGGATGTGATTTTTTGATTGGTTCACTGCTAAAGCCATTCGAGAGTCACTGCACTATAGTGAGTTCCCCACCTGTATGAAATCTGCTCAGTTTGTTTTGTTTTTGTTAAAATGTGAGCCCAGAAAGTACCAGAACTGAATGCCGAGGCTGAGAAGGATCAAAAGATGTATGACTGTAGACGGGAGCAGTTATGTAGTGAGTGCAATGAAACATGCTTCTAATTTAGAAAGCTGTTCATTCGCCTAACTGCATTCGCACACTTCCTGTTAACTAACTAGAGTGGATTTTATATTGAGTGGGAAACTGTGGTACAGAGTTGGAGATAATCGTGGCCTTAGCTTGCTCAGTTACTGCTGAGTGACCTTTCATTATTCAAACCTTATGGGGGAGCCTGGCAAGAACGAGGGGCATCAAAATGAATAGTCTCTAAGTGGGCTCTTTAGTTCAGTCCCTAGTTTTCTCGTATTTTCCTTTTATATTGCTCTGATCTGTGCAGCTTTAGCTTTTGCAGTAATATGGGCAAAAGAGTCATGCAACATGTCACACAACATAGATGTGTTGCAAGCTTCAGAGATTACCAATTCACTCTGTGTGTATACTGGAGAGAAAAGATGCTTATCTACTTTGTATAACAGAAAATTTCATTGCACACATAATATGATTGTTTGCTCTGCCCATTGCAACAAAAAATGTGGCTTGACAAGTTTCATGACTCTGTGGCTTGTATCAAGTCAGAGCCAATACCCCCCCAAAGCTCTGATTCCAGGGGGGGTTGGGGAAGTTGATAGCAGTCGAACTCACACTTAAGGGGACTAATTGCTGAGGATTTTTTACTGCCAGTACACATACTTAATTATGTAATGAATTTTGCTATGTTTCCCCCTCGTATGAAATCCACTTAAAATCCATTGTGTGTACATATTGTCAATCTGAGTGCCAGATATTCCAGTCATGTCGACCACAACACCAATTGTTTGTCTCCTTCACCCTATCACAGGACAGAAATACATTTCATCGTTTCGACAAGTTTAACTCTAAGTACAACCCTGTCGGTAAGTACAGCCATACATTACATACACACACTCTGCTTCATTCTGCATATTTTTGTACATATTTTATTTACGCATTGACAGCACAATGCATATATTCATGCCAACTTTTCAATTTTTTCTACAACTGTTAAAAATCTCTCAATACAGACTTGATGTTAGTAACTATGACAGTATCAATAATGTCAAAGCACCATCATTGAATAAACAATATGCTGTGATTGGATCAATGGATATCATAAATTACTTGCAGTGTTGGTGTTGCATACTGTGGCTTTTCACATTCCTATGATAACTAATTTATATGCTGTGTTCGAATGTCCCATAATGCATTTCATTTTGGCTCATTTCCATGAATTTGAGAGGCACTTTGCAATAAGACAATAGTTTTCATGTGCCCTGAAGGATAACAAGCTATTGTATTATGCAAAGTGCCCCTCAAACTGGAGAATAAAAAAACAGTGAATTAAATTAGCAAGATGAAATGAGGCACATTGAATGATTCTTTAATTTTTTTTTTCCAGGTGAAAGTCAACTGAGAGAGATATTTCTGAAAACTCAAAACCACATCAAGGGAAGATACTTTGCACAGTTATTGAAGGAAGTGTTTTCTGACTTGGAGGAAAGCAAGTACCAGAATGCAGAATATCGTATTTCTATTTATGGACGTGCAAGGGACGAATGGGATGGTCTTGCCAAGTGGGCTACTACCCATAATGTTTACTCCAAGAATGTACGCTGGCTTATTCAAGTTCCCAGGCTTTAGTAAGCTGATTTGAACTAGTTTTGTATTGTGGTTGTGTGTGCTGCTAATTAGACCTCAAGGGCGAATGGACTACGAGTCAATAGCGCATGAGACCATAGGCTGAATGGGCTATTTGAATTGTAGTCCACTAGGCCAAGAGGTCTAACTGTTTTAGTATAAACCTACTAATCAGTCAAATAAATGGATGTAAACAATTTTAAATTGAGTTGAAATCATTTGTTTTTCTCAAAAACTGGCCCTTTCCCCTACTATTAGGCTATCATGAATAGACCTCTAGTGAAGTAGTCAATCAGAATGCAGGATTGGTGATAGACCATTAGTAGGTTTATACTAATAACAATTAGACTTGTAGCCCATTAGGGCTAGAGGTCTGATTGTTTAAATATAAACAAACTAGTCAGACAGTGATAGAAAATACCAAACGTCCAAATTTTTGCCAAAACCTTGGCAAAATGCGAGGCACATGCCATTGTTCTGATTTGCTTTTTGCTACTAGTGGGCTATCACTATTAGACCTGTGGTAGCATAGCCAATCAGAATGCAAGATTTGTGATAGTCCGCTAGTTTGTTTCTGATAGCTGTTATCTTCATAAAACAAAGGCTATTCATTTATTGATTTGTTCATTCATTCTTAATTCTATCTCTGTTTCCATTGTTTGATCTTGTTTTGCATGCACAAATTTACTCAAAAAATAATGACCCACTCGATATTTTCACTAACCCCTCGGCACCTCTTCCCTCTATATATTGACTGGTCCATTATGCCTTTTTGTGTCTGTAGTGATGTTTATAGGTCCAAGAACTTAGTGAAGAATTTCCAGGAAGTACTGGAGAATCTTTTCATGCCGCTGTTTGAAGTGACACTAAACCCACAGTCTCATCCTGAACTGCATCTGTTTTTATCTCAGGTAAACAGCTGCACCAGACTTGAACCTTTACATTAGAACACGTGTACCCTTTTCTTTGGTCTATTTTAGGCCAAACTCACTGGGAGTGTTCGCTGAGAGTATCAAACGTTTTTTTTTTTTTGGATTACTGGTTAGTTTTATTTTTGTTTAATGAAAATACTAAACATGAGTTGAAAACTTTTTGCCCTTGTAATGTTATGTGTGTTCTTTCTTTACCAGCAGCTTTCGTAGAGAAGGGACACCCTTCATCAGGGGAAGGGATTGGGTGGCATAAGCACATGGTCTGTCCTGGTGTAACTCCCTGAGGTTTTAGGCAACCTCCTCTTCTCTAAAAATTTGATAAAACTTTCCCGAGCTTCCCAAAACTAGTCTGTGTCATGGTACAAGGGGCTTGGGCCAGGGACAAGGAAGTCCAATCCCCTCACGCACCTACACAGGCTACCCAAAACAACATAACACGCTATGACTTTGCCAGTCCCCCTTTCATGCTCTTATCAGTGAGCTTCCTTAGTTTTAATCGTTAAGAAACAACGACTGTTGAAGAGGGGGGGGAGGGGTTATGGTATGCACCACTGACATTCTGGGATCCCAGCCCTAGTTAAACAGAACCACAAGTAAGCTATTCTGCATTTATCTTTATAATCTATTTATTCGTCTTTTTCGGTATTATTTAATAGGTGATAGGGTTTGATAGCGTTGATGACGAGAGTAAAGCAGAGAACCATCTGTTCCAGCAGAGCAGCCCACTGCCAGTCGACTGGACATCAGAGAACAACCCTCCATACTCTTACTACCTGTATTATATGTACTCTAACATGGTCTGTCTGAATCATCTTAGAAGGTAAGGAAGACATTGTGCTAAGTGAAGTGCAGATTTGTATGGCTGAAGAAACCTTAAACCAACCTTTGTATGACTGTTAAAACTTGCGCTACTGACGTGACGTGACGTGACCCGGCGTGACCATGATGGTGCCGGGTCAAGGCGTTTTCATTGGATGAACACACAATGATCTCCTGCGCTGTGATAGGTTCAATGGATGTTGTCAATTCTGTGCCATATAGCTACAGTATAACCATTGGCTAGAAATTTGCGGTATCGTTTCCCACTCTTGCAAAATTCTTTCTAATGCTGTTTTTCGTCCAATAGAGAGCGAGGTTTCAACACATTCAAGCTTCGTCCTCACTGTGGTGAGGCAGGTCCAGCCCATCATTTGGTGACAGCATTCATGTTAAGTGAGAACATTTCTCATGGTCTGCTGTTGAGAAAGGTAAGTCAAATCACCGGGGAAAATGGAATCCTGGACTGTTAAGTGTTAAGTATTGTGTGTTGTAAATAGGAACCTTAAGCAGTCTAGAAAGTCGACGACGCAGACGTCACGCGTACGTTCCTGTTTAATACACGCGCCGTCGTCTTCAAGGTTTTAGAACGTGAAACAGCCTGAACTGACGTTCTGTCGAGAACGGGAACCCCATCGACGACGGCGCGCGCATGAACAAAAACGTCCGCGTGACGTCCGCGTTGTCGATTTTCTTGGCAGCTTAAGGTCCTTAATATTGAATGTAGTGGTAGTTTGTGTGAGGCAGACCTAACGGATTAGCCCCTCACTGGGAGTGACGGTTGTAAAAGTTTTAATTATTATTACTAATGTCTTTATGTTTGTCCCAGGTTCCTGCTCTTCAGTATCTGTACTATCTAGCACAGATTGGAATCGCCATGTCCCCGCTAAGCAACAACTCTTTGTTTCTCAACTACCAGCGCAATCCACTACCGGAATTCCTTGCGAGAGGGTTGTTAGTCTCGCTTTCTACTGACGATCCTCTTATGTTCCATTTCACCAAGGTATCCTTTATTAACAACGTAGCATTATCATACAATGCACATATTGGCACCTAAAATGGCGGGAAATTTTCACGTGATCTATGGGCGCATATTTAATGATTGCGTAATGCGTGCGCGCATATCTCATGGTCACGTAAAATGTGTGCGTTTATCGCATGATCACGTAAAATGTGTGCGCATGTCCCATGATCACGTAAAATGTGTGCGCATGGTCCCATGATTACGTAAAATGTGTGCGCATGTTCCACGATCACGTAATAAGTGTGCGCATATCACGTTTTTTCCTTTTTGGCGCAAAATGAAGGGCGCATGTGTAGTGTGCATTCATAATGTGCATCTTTATCGTGAATTGATATTGAATTGATATCACAGAAGCATCGTTAGGTTGCAACGATAAAGAACATGGGTGCGTATAGATAGGGTGCAGCTGCACCTGGGGTCCATGTTTCTTCTAACTTTGTTTTGTCGTCGACCCAGGAACCTCTAATGGAGGAATACAGTATTGCAGCTCAAGTATGGAAATTCAGTCCCTGTGACATGGCAGAGCTGGCCCGCAACAGTGTGCTTATGAGTGGCTTTGAAGATGAGGTAATCTGAGACAAACCATTCATATTAACAGCTAGATTCTGGCTTTATTCTAGTGAATGATATGACCCGGAAATACGTCACAACTTAAACGCTCCGGGCCCAACTCTTCCACCTACAACAAACAGAACGCTGTGCAGCGATTCCTTGCTATGAAGAAAAGAGTAAAAAAGGAGTAAAACCTTGAAAACTGCTTTTCGCTTACCCGGAAAGTCACTCTCATACGAGTGACGTCGCACTTAAAGATCTATAGCGCCTTCAAGTTGTGACGTATTTCCGGGCCCATTTCCTCAGAAAAACAGCTAAAATAAAGCCAGAAACGTTATATACAATTTATCTTGCACCAGCAACAATAAGGATTCAGTGTTACAATTCCTGTCATGAAGAAAAAGATTTGAAAAATCTTCACAAAATTTTTTTTCATTTTGGACCCGGAAGTCACTTTTCATACGAGTGACGTCACACTTAGAGCTTTATTGGGAATGCTTGACGTAATTAATTCTTCAACTCTTTTAACAGGTTAAACATCAGTGGGTGGAGAACGTTAATGGAGGGAATGATATCACAAAAACTAATGTACCAGACATCAGGGTATCGTTCCGACAGGAAACTCTCACTGAAGAACTGAAGACAATATGCGACGGAGCACGTGACTAGGATCACGTGATGGGAAGAACACGCCAGCACTACCGCCACGTGAGAAGTAATGATAAATCACGTATACAATCACATGTTCATTGTTCACCTGGGTAGAAATAACATGACTTCAGGATTCACCTGAGTTCTGTGAGTTATGAAATTGAAGAAATTTAGAATTAATATCTATGGAAATGAGGGCTGATATAAACAGCCTGTTTAGTGATTCATAAGAAAAAGATACAGAGATATATAAAGAAGATCTTGGCTTTCGCAGGCCTGATTTCGTATAGGTGGGCTTGGCATTTAAATGGCTTCCTCTCTCGACCAATCAAAATGCAAGAATCCTTATTCCAGCCAATCACATCACTTGAATTTGGAAACCATTTGATTATAAGCCAGTACACCGTTCACACAAACTTTGCATAATGGAACTTAAATTCTACGAGAATTTTCCTTTAGAAAGGAATTAAAAAACACTACTTTTTAACGGCCTGAAAAAATTTTTAAATGAAAATCATTTTCGCAAAAAGTAATGATAAAAATTTTCAATTCTGCGACAAATAACACTTGTTCCAATTCTATTTTAAAACTTTATAATTCTATTTCAAAATATAAGTGAAAGATTAATGAATTATTTACTCTGTTGATAAGTCAATATGATTGATAGTTATGGATCTTAAATGGGTTTATTGTAGTATTTTTCGGGTGCAAAACTAAGGTTATTCGTTGCCTGGCATGTAAATCCACGTAGATTCAGTAAACTTGGAAAACTCTTACTCTTTTAAGGCCGTGTTACCCGCAAGCACGGTCCTGTTGTTTCTCCCCCTTCAAATAAAATATAAAGATTTAAGCCAGAAAGATTTAGCAAAGACGGCACGGTTCCAGACGTCCAGACGAGAGCACGAGCACATTATTTTCGGCGCGAGCGGTTGTCTTCAAACCAAGCGTCTCAGCTCATCAGGACGTGAAAAAGTCACAAGACTTCTTGATGAACAATGAAGCTTAGAAACGAAGGCGCTTGCCAAAAAGAGACGCTCTCGAGCTCTATTGTCGCGTCGGAGCGTCGTCTTTGCAATAGTGTTGCAAGTTGGTTGTCAAACGCGCGCAATCTTTCAGTGCTGGTCACATAACGTTGCGCAAAGTAAAGAACTCGACTTTTCTTACAACGCGTGTATTTTACTCTTGCTTTCCGTATAACTTATTTCAAGTTGCGAGGAAATTTTCTGTAAAATGCTGCCTTAAGTTAAAAAAATATCATTTCGTAAAGTTACGCATTCGGGTCCAAGTTAAATGTTTATTTTCTTATGAATAATTACAATTGCGTGGTATAAGAAGCCACAGTTTTTTCCTGGTTGATATATAGAGGATATTACACGGTGGCTTGAAGATATGAATTTTATTTTCGAGTGGTGAAAACAATATTTTACGAGCGAGCGCAGCGAGCGAGTAAAATGTCGTTTTTAACACGAGAAAATAAAATTCATATCTTCAAGCCAACGTGTAATGTTCTTTTTATTATATGGACAAACTCAA
>JAADYU020046889.1:0-10068 GCA_011763375.2 Heteractis magnifica
GGATGGGACGGAAGTGACAGACGTACACAGTCTTGAGTATGACCAAGAAGTCTGGTTGTCCTATGGCGAGGAGTTTAAGCCACTGAATGGTTAGAAACAATTTCTCTAGGGTCATGTTTTTTATTTCTGCCTCCTTCGCTTAAAAGGTGCCTCCATCCACAGAATTTTAACCTGGTTCTCTATGAACGATGGTCAGTTAAACCAATTCATATTTTCCTCCCGTTTGTTTGTAATTTGTGACAAAATGTTAGGAATAATAGACCTGAAAGCCCCCCAGTTTCAGTTTTTGCTACGGCAAATTCGTAGCCGTACTATAGCATTACTATACTTTACCTAACGGAAACTACGTTTTGTGATTGGATGATTCACATGAAAACAATAGGAAGCCATTATCACAGTGTTACTGCATACAGTACCGTGTATGTGCTGTAAGTCAGTACCGTACGTTTCCCACTCATACGAAATCCGCTCTATTGCTTCGAAATATGCAATAAAACCTTACCAATTCAACTCTAGCTTACATGTACATGTGCATTTTTAACCATCGTGTTTTCCCGCCAAGTTCTTAAATGTTATAGGGGTGGGGGTGGGTACATTTTATGTTACGATAGCGCACATGCACGTCATTTAATAAATTGGTTCCCGGCTGATTCCATGCTGTGTTTTTAACTGTGTACAGTGATGGCGCTACAGCTGACTCTTGACAAAGCGTCCTGTATGTCCTTATGGGATGAGCTAGAGATAGTTCAACGTGAAGCCATAATGGACGACGAAAAAGGCAAGGACAGGCCTACTGCCTGGAGAGCTGTCACAGGTTTTCCACCGGGTAACAAGAGGCAGTTGATAAATCTAGACATGCCAGGACCACAGAGACTTAGCTATGCTAAGGGATTACAGAAGTCAAGGGTGGATGAGAAGGGTTGCTTTCTTCAGTACAGAGAAAAGAAAAACTTGGTGCTTTACCCTGAGTTGATAGTAGATATCAAGAAGAAGAAAGGAGCCAAGGATGTATGGCCATCTGATGCACAGGAGTGGGTTATAACCCAGGTATGGTAATATGAAGTAGTTAGTATGGTACATAAGTCGACAGGATTCCCATCAACTCGATACATTTAAGGGAATCTCGATTCTGAAAATTCCGGATTCTGGATTCACGAAATTTAGTGGAATTCGGAATAAAAAAATAAGAAAGAAAGAAAGAAAGAAAGAAAAAAAGAAAAAAAAAACGTGTACGTGGATATTGAAATGGGGTATAGTCTCGTATACGCTGCTTTCTAACGACCCATAAAGCATTTCATTTTGGCTCATTTGCATCAAATTTGAGGGGCACTTTGCATGAACACAATAGTTTCCATGTACAGTGAAGGATAACAAGCTACTGTATTTATGCAAAAAGCCCCTGTCGAGGATAAGAAACCAGTAGGCTCAGGAGTCCACAAAAGGTTTTGCTCTTGGAGTGATTTAAAAAAAGTGAGACCATGCGTTGTAAAAATTCCTATATTTGATTAGCGTTTATCTTATCAACCGCGATTTTTATTAAATATCCAAGTTCACATACCATCAAGTTGAATTCAAATCAAATCAGGGGCAGATCCAGGGTTTTTTTTGAGGGGAGTGCCTCCAGGGTTTTTTGAGGGGGGTTCACCATCTATGATCGGTACTCAAGCACCAAATATAAATAATATTAAACCCATAACTGACTGTAAGTCGCTCATCTGGGGGGGAATGCGCACCGGAATATAGCACATTATACGACACTTGGTCTCACTTTTTCGTCACGTGAGCATGTGTAGTTTGAAACTCTATATACATTTATTGTGTATAAGCGTGGGAAAAAATGCTTAGGGCAATCCATGTATATGTTTTCACATGGTTCGTACACTGGAAAAGAGTCCCGTCAACCATGTTCGTCTCACTGGCTTCATATTTCTTCGTTAGGGTGGTATTATATTCAGCAAGGCCATGCCACAACTAGCCCTTGCAAAGTCTGAACATGCTGTACAAGTGAAAGTGTCTGATGACACAGCTGCAGGGTTTTCTGTGCATCTAGCAAAACGGTAAGAATATACATCTATCGATGATCATGACTGGTAAAAAAAGGTTGAGTATTGAATACTGCACTCTGAATACTAATTTTAATTAAGTAAAAGTTTCCAAGACCGAAATGCAATGTTCTTGTATGTTTTGGAGTCCACGTTAGCGTCAGTAAAGGTCCATACACACTAAGGGTTTTGCTCCAGGGCTCCCGGGTCATTTTGCACAACTAGAACACACGAGAGAGCATGCTGCGGGAGCTTGCTACATGGTGTGGTCATGCTTGCTGATATTTAACCAGTTTAATATCAAGGAGCGTGAGCCGGGGGCAAAATTCTGTTTCCGCCACAACCTTTTTACATGAAGTCTTTGGTACACACGAAGGAGCAAAACGACCCTGGAGGCCTGCTCCCGCAGTAAAACCCTTAGTGTGTATATAGGCCTTTACAAATGGATTACCAGACAAAGTCCAACAATTCTTTTAAGATTTACCTGTGTGTTTTAGACACCCAGCACAAACGGAGGCATAAATCATTTTCTTTGTGAATGCAACAATGCATTTTGGTCTTGGAATGCACTATTCAGTATGCAGTATTCAGTATTCAACGTTTTTGAAATAGCTATGGCCCCATTTATGCCCCTTGAAACTGTGCCCCTTGTACGGGAGAAAAATTTTAGCGCTTGCTCCGCAGGCCTTGGTATTCCGTGTTTTTCTTGCACATTAGCTGATTTTTTTCGTTGAATTTCTCATTTTAGGTCAGCCAATGATATTAACCAACAGTGGGGATTCAGCCCAACAGGACAAATTTACTCTCTTGCTAAACCAAGTCTCTTCCTGACTTACGTGGCTGGATATGAAGTAACCATGGTAACTGATACACAACCCTCTCCAGTCCAGGCTCCTGATGATTCGCATCCGGAAAATGAAGAGCAAGACGTGGGAACTAGTTTGGCAAGTTTAAATTTTCTTGATCTCAATGGCTCCAATGAAGAAGACGGAAATAATGAAGATGAAGGAGATCAAGAAGCGGATACTGCTGGCCGTCAGGAAGAGGAGAGTACAGCTCCAGGACTGGCTGACTTAGAGGCTGAGTTTGGAGGAAAAAACAATGCTGTTGTTCTTCTCCCTAAACTATCAGGAAAGGCAGGACTACAGAGGTAGGATCTCTTTGCTCCGTTCTGCTTTACTCTCTGCTCTGCTCTCTGCTTTGCTCTGCTCTGTTCTGCTCTGCTCTGCTCTGCTCTGCTCTGCTCTGCTCTGCTCTGCTCTGAAACGAAATAATTCTAAAAAAATATAAGATTTTCCTATACGCCAGCAAAACATTTTGAAAGCGAGCAGAGCCTGCAAAACCCATCCAGGAGTCTTTGTCAATGCTATGTAGGATTTTGGCGTCTGAGCTGTACGAACGCTTTGCAGATTAATTCTAGAAATAGCTCTAGTTTTCCTCAAGATAAGAGAATCGTTCTTTCACCGTAGATGGGCAGTCAAACAAGAAGATTTGGCGTCCATTGGCCAGTGGAAACACACCACTGTAGCGAATCCAGAATGGAATAAAAAAGCCTTGTCTTGGCCTGTAACTGAGGATGGTAACTGGAATACTGTAAGTTAGACCAGAATACTCTCTGTTGCAACTAATTCTGGACAAATGTATCTCGATCCAATCAGCGAATAGTTTGTAGAGCTCGAAATAGCAGCCTATCAATAGCCAAAATGCAGGTCAAATTTTACAACTGGCAGGCGAAAACATTTTTGAACTGCCAAATAAGACCACGCCAAAACTCTCTCTTTTAGTAGTTAAAATTTTTTTTCGACGATCATCCCTACCCTTTTCATATGGGAGTACCCCCCTCTCCCCCCGGGGCAATGCAGTCAATGTTTCAAAGTATACCTTGCTAAAATAAATGTTATTTTGTTAGGAATATTCGTGGCCAATGGAAGGGTTTCTTTTACCGCTCGCACCTCCTGTTAAAAGACCCTCAGAAAAGAAAAGCACTTTTCCAGGTATGTTACGTAATCTTGTTATTTAGTCATAGTCTATATCACTAGTCTGCATCAGCAGTGCATTCTGGGACTTTTATCTCAGTTAAATAGCACCGAACAAAAGACTTCATGGTTTGCGGTTCTTTTGCTCGGTTTTATTTAACTGAGATAACAGTCCCAGAATGCACTGATGTTGCAGACTAGTGATATAGTCTATATTGTACCAATGAGGTAAGAGCGTATATTATCATATGACCCGTACTGAACGGCGCGCGCGCTCCCATGAAAACCAGTGACAAAAATCACGTTAGTAGGCACAGGTCTGGAAAAACCCGTATCCAGACCCGGATCTCCTCGCGCACCCTTGACAGGAGTCAAATTGTTTATGTCCATCTAAGATTAGACACAAAAAGGCCATTAAAAAGTCATATGATAAGATATTCATTAGTTAGGTCAGGCCGGACGGGAAAATAATAAGAGGTATGTATTGCCCAAAATTTCTCGTTTTTTTTTTTTTTTTTTTTTGTTATGATTTATTGTTTATCCAGGTTCGGCTGTTAGGCTGCGAGTGATGAAGAATGGTGATTCCGATCAGTCCAGGATGGCTGTAGTTGTTGGTCCAGATCTAACCAATGTAAGTCACGTAATGATGTGTATAAGATGGAAGCGTACAGTAAGGTGTTTCTGATGGCAACCATGGGTGGTATGTGATGGTTATAGACCTCTTTACTTTGGGTGTAATGTTTTCCATTT
Source organism: Heteractis magnifica (assembly GCA_011763375.2). Taxonomy (NCBI): domain Eukaryota; kingdom Metazoa; phylum Cnidaria; class Anthozoa; order Actiniaria; family Stichodactylidae; genus Heteractis; species Heteractis magnifica. Next base: position 4,769 of record JAADYU020046889.1, read on the forward strand.
CAGATCACGTGTCATTCTCTTGGGCATTGTTCCTTTGTTTCTCGGTAACGCTCGAGAAGAAACACCGATTTTCCAAACACAAATAATGGTTACTTATTCCCTTTGCGTAACTTACTTTCTTTCTTTCTTTTTTTTTTTTTTTTAATAAAATGCTCGCAGATGTGGCACGATGTCGGTGATGTTGGAAATAGCTCCAAGACGAAAAGGTAGAGACTTACAAAACTACGGACTGGTCATTAACTGGCGGGAAGGGCTGGTGCATTTTAATTTTGATGTGCATGTTTTTAAGAAGCCCTCCCCTTTCCTACTGCAGAAAAAATGTTGTCCCCCCAATAATATCTTACATAAATTGATACAATCCCCCTCATAGACCTGCACAGATTTTTGTGACTCTCCCCTTTGAGTTCGCATGAAAAATAATAACCCTCCCCTCATTAATGACCGGTCCCTTACTAAGTTGTAGCTCATCCAAGCAAAAATACTATCTCCTCTAATTTTACGGTGGCCGAGCCTTGACTAGTATTTGTCAGTAGTCACATTACTATATTGAGTTGTTACTATATAACAACTTTTCCCTGCTTTACTACAGGCGTCCGGGTGGAAGATCACCTAGTGAGTCCACTGCTGCTGTGTATCAGAGTGATGCCTGTCACCCATTGGACTGCAAGAGGATCGAGCTGGAACTGGTAAGACCGCTGGACACCCATTTTCATGGCTCTTCCCCCCCCTCAAAACCTCATTTTTCTATTTCAGTCTTGAAATGTTTTTTGGCGTAAAATTGGCTTAAATCTTAAGAAACAATCTGTCCAAATGATCCCGCCATTTTCTAATAAACCTCCAGAACATGACTCCATGATAAGAATTATTGCTCTATATGATATTAACAGTAATATTGATGACGATAATAATGGGATTTTTATATAGCGCACTTCAGAATCTCAACGCACTTTGCAATGATTGGCAGTGGAGGGCTTTACGGGCTGTATATATGTCTTCCTAATAGAAACATTTTTCGTTCGTGCGAAAGTTGAATCTACCAACTGTCAAGGTCAGGAAAAAACCAGGGGACAGTTCACAGGGATATGTGGCCGGAACAGTTCCCTTGAACTAAGCAAGCGTCTTGTCGAAAAGACTGTGTTTCCTAAAGGCCTTTTACACTAGCAATTTTGTCGCGCGACTTGAGCGGCGATTTCAATGGCGAATTTATCGCAACGCAAATCGCGCGTGTTTGCACTAAATTTCGAGCATGTTCGAATTGGTGGTGACTTGTGCGCGATCTGTCGCCGTAAAATCGCCATAAAATCGCAGCTCAAAATTGCTAGTGTAAATGGGCCTTGTTCCTGTCCTGAAATCTACAGACTGGTTCGCGTTTCCGAAATTCAAAGTACGAATAGGCAGGATCTCTATCTCGTCCTCAAAATCGATCCCAGAACCCAATGCGAAGTGGCGGCACCTTTTGATCTTGTCCCCAAATTAAGCCCCACAATTTTGTGCGGCACGGGTTCGTTCCAGTCCTCAGCTGAATTTTGGAAAGGCGAATTATCCATCGGAAACGTTAGCTTGAAACTTTGAATTTCATGATCATGGTAAACGGAACGTCTATGTATGCTCTGAATGGCGGTATCCTTAAGGGTTTTTTTTTTTTTTCCATATTTTAGTTTTTAGACCAGTGTACGCAAGCTCTGGGTCTTCCCTTCGCCGGTCGTAGGTTATTTGACGAAGAGGGACGAGAGGTCACGTGCATCTCGGACTTATCACGTGATCAGCTGGTGTTTGTCTCTTGCGGGGAAAACTGGATCGATCCTCAGATGTCTTACTCAGAGCAGCAACGTAGAGCGTTACTGATGAACCTAGCGTCCGATATTGCTCATGTTAGGCAGTACTGTGCTCTCAGAGACCCCACAGGTAAAAGTACTAGCCAGAATTTCATATAGTGTAGCGGTAGCGCACTCGTCTCACCTCTGGGATCTCCGGTTCAATTCCTGAACTCGGCATTTCATGTGAATAGAGTTTCTTTTTGGGTCTCTTCCTTGATTCGAGGGTTGTTCTCCGGGTTCTCCGGTTTTCCTCCCTTCCCAAAACCCAACACACTAAATTCCAATTCGATTTGTAAGTTAGCCGTGCCCTGACTTAGATCAGCCCAGAGGCTGTTTCAGGGTTCAATAGATTTAATTTCTTTTAGACACTAAACAGGAGTTCTTTCCAAATCTCGAATGTTTTAGAAGGATTTAAAAACCTTTCAAAATAAACTTTAGGGTTTTATGATATTACGAAAACTCTGCTATTCTAAACGCACGTTGGAATTTAAGCACTGGGCGGCCCGTGGTGGATTCTGGAATCTAGTAGACCAAATCACCTTGGGCGTAATGTTTAACCATTTCAGATCACGTGTCATTCCCTTAAGAGCATGATTCTTTGTTTCTTGGTAACGCTTGAGAAGATACATTAATATGGATGAACCTTAAACAAAGAATCGTATTCCCAAGAGGATGACACGTGGTCTGAAATGGGTAAACATTACGCCCAAGGTGATTTGGTCTGTTCCTACCGCCGTGTTCAAAACAGCAGAATTTACGTAATATTGAAAGCTGCTGTAGTTCTCAAAGTATCTTTCTTTTAATCACTATTGTTACAGACCTTGTCCTTGATGTTGATGGCCCAGTCTTACCTGGTACACGAGTTGTTGTCGAATCCTGTCTGCTGTCCAGTGTAGAAAAAGAAAAACTGATCAAAAGATTGAAAGATGAGGATGAGGATGAAGTAGAAGATGAAGATGCGATAAGGTACAGATTCATGCATCAAACAAAGTATTTGGGCCTGATGTAAAGTGGGTTTCGTATACTTTACGTTTTCCATTCATACGATACCCATCCTAAAGGGAAGCCATTTTATTGTTACTTCATACCGTACCGTGTACGTGCTGTCAGTCAGTACCGTACGTTTCCCATTCATACGATAACCATTCTTATGGGAAGCTATTTCAGTGTTACTTCATACCGTGCCATGTACGTGCTGTAAATTAGTTACGTTTCCCATTCATACAATAACCATTCTTATGGGAAGCCCTCTCAGTGTTACTGCAGGTAATGGAAGCCCATTCAATCTTACCGTACTGTTTGCCAACATACGATTTCCTTTGTACTTTAGTCCTGCTGCATTACTTAGTTATGCGGTCACTGCTCATGAGCGTGCGCATCAGCGTGCAGATGAGCGTCTGAAGTCTCTTCGCTGGTCTTGGGAGAATGACAAAACGTCTAAAGGTGACCAGGAATTGGAAGGACAAGACGAAGGTGACTTCAGTAATGAGATTGCATTCAGCGACCCAGTCTTACAGAAAAAGTTTGCGTAAGTAAAATCTTATTCTAGGCACTAAACGACATTCACGTGATGAACATATTTAATTTCTTTAATTTAGGCACTGTTAAGGTGCGGTAATACGGGCAACAAAATCGTGCAACTTGTCATGCAATATTGTTGCGTTGCAACTTGCAGAGTAAATGTTGCTCGTATTACCACTCTGCGCGCATCAAATTTTCTTTGTTGCACGAAGTAAGCCATCTCAACTCTTCGCAAATTTGTTGCGCGCAGAGTGGTAATACGAGCAACATTTGCTCTGCAACTTGAAACTTCTGTGCAACGGCGATGTGAGACAAGCTGCACGATTTTGTTGCCCGTATTGCACACCTTTACACGCTGCAATGGTATTGTGAGACTTGTTCGCGACACAGGTTTCGGTTGCACAAGTAGAACGAGGAAGACTGATAGTTTCACGAGACCAATGCATCGTGTAACATCCTCGTGAACATTGTTGCGTTGCAAGTTGCAGAGAATATATTGATCGTATTACCACCGCGCGCGCAAGTAATTTTTTTTGGTGCACGAAGTAGAAACCATCTCTACTTTGTGCAACAAGGAAAATTGGTGCGCGAGGAGTGGTATTACGAGCAATATATTCTCTGCAACTTACAACGCAACTATGTTGCTTGACAAGTTGCACGATTTTGTTGCACGTATTACCGCACCTTAAAACCCTCGTAAAACTTATCTCGCAACGCCATTGCACACAACTTTCAGCTAAAAGCTTCATCGTGTAACACTGTAATGTTTTTATTCAATAGTCGTCAAAGAATTAAAAGTGGAGACACCAAGCACACTGTATCAGACCCGAGCTTTCGACAAAGATGGCACTACAGTGATGGGTTCATCCACATGAAGAAAAATTCACAGTTCGTCCTTGGGCTGGAAGATGGTCTTAAGGAGGTTAGTTACCTGGTGTCTAAGGGAACATTTGTGGTTACAATGCACTGTCTATCAGTAACGTTTTCTTTCTCTTTGTTTGGTCATAGGGAACGGCAAGTAACGAGGTGGTGGTGTGTAAAAAGAAGCTCGAAGATCCTTCTCAACGATGGATAGTATCAGAAGACGGGTTAGTATCCCAAAACCCAACCCCCTCCCCCCCACTAATGTCTGACTTTCCCATTCCCAGTGCTCTTCCAACGTCAGTGGCGGCCTTCCAAACCAATGGCGGATCCAGGGAAGGAGTGCAGGGGATGCGCACTCCCCTGAGATGAGCGGCTTACAGTTAATTATGGATTTAATAGAGCTGTTAAGTGTGACGTAATTCGAACGAAAAACGACTTCCGGGTCCAAAATGAAAAGCACTTCTTTGAAGATTTTTCTTGCTTTTTTCTTCATAGTAGGAATTGGTGTACATAGGTCTGTTTATTACAGGTGGAGGAGGAATTGTGGATAAGCGTTTTGGTTTTATTTTAGCGCATTTTGTGAAAAATTGGACCCGGAAATCCGTCATAACTTAACAGCTCTATATTAATTGCTTTTGGTGCTCGAGTCCCAATCATAAATGGTGCACCCCCTCGAAAAAATCCTGGTGGTGCACCCCCACCTCTCTCAAAAAAAGAGAAACTTTTTTCTGATATTCTTGCTTTTTCCTTTTCCCATCCAGTTCTATTTGTCTACGAAGTAATGTTCAACTTGTTCTAACAGTCACAACTCCTCCACTTGGTAATGACCCATTTTCTTACGATAGAGCCCTCGATCACGGGTATCGTGGGTCAGCAGTCATTGTAGCCACCAAAAAGTCATGCGCAAATGGTAACTGCCATCAGCTTTGGAGCTTCGATAGGTTGACTGGTTTCATCGAGGCGTTTGCTTCAGACACAACAAACAGAGGTAAATGATACCTTTATGTGTCAAGAGTCATGCCTAAATAGAGAATAATATATGGGCGCGCGGAGATATGGAATTTATCTTCGAGTGTTCAATTTGATATCTCACGAGTG
>JAADYU020047000.1:0-10065 GCA_011763375.2 Heteractis magnifica
AGTAGATAATTAGTATTAGTATGTTATGCCTCCAAACTGGGGTAGGCTGTTGAACTGGGAGACAATCCCCTACTCTTATGTGAATAGTTCAACAGGTTCTCTAATGCCCCCCATATACAGGTTAAGGAAGGGATGGAAGACAGGGCCTACGGTTTAAAGTCCTTATCTGAGAAGACCTGAAGGTCTATCCATTTGCAGATGTATTACAAAGGCAGCACCTTCTCCTCAGTTATTTTAAGGCCCTGAGTGTTGGTCCGGCTGGGGCTTGAACCCATGACCTCCTGCACAAGAGACCGACGCTCTACCAACTGAGCTAACCAGATGCCGGACATTTTGATAACTTTTGACTTGATATTAATTAGAAAAACACACACAAATAGAATGTGACATGTTGACATCCAATGTCAGTATAATTGAGATTAACAGAGAATTATACATGTTCAGTACATGGTTGACTAATTGTTCCAGTTCAGTAAGTATAATCAAAACAGCACAATAAGTTAAATCATGGTTCACACAGAAGTTCAAGGAAAAATTTCCAGGACTTTTCAAGGACTTTTCAAGGACTTTTCAATGACTTTTGGGGGCTTTTTAAGAACTATTTTTGAATGGCTTTCATAATGAAAGTTCCTAAATACCAAGAAGCCACATGCATGGCATCTTGAAAGTTACCCAGAACACACTGAGAACTAGAGAAACTCATCCCCAGGTTTTCTGCCATTTTAAAAATAGTGAGAAGAGAAGGGCCTGACACAAAGTTTTTGTTACAAGAAATGACTGATGACTAAGATTTATCTTGTTTTGGGGCTGACTAAGAATTATGCTAACACCACTCACAAAATTCAAGGTCAAATTGGAATATTCAAGGAGAAATTGAAAAAATTCCAGGAATTTTCAAGGACAAAAAACAAAATTTCCAATTTTAAGGAGTATTCAAGGACTCAAGACATTTTCAAGGACTTTTCAAGGCTTGTGCAAAACATGTTAAATAGTTTAGAACAAACTGAGTCCTACTGAAGTGAAAACCATAAGTTATTCACAACTAGTGGAAATGGAATATGCATTTCTGGTTTAATTAATCACATTAGAGTACCCATTCTCCTAGACACAGAAGCAAAGACAAGTATCATAGATTAAGAGACATGGAAAAAAGTGAATGTTATTGCCCTGATAAGCTAGAATTAATCAATGCTACTTTAACAGTTGCAAATGGAGAAACTCCTGAAGTTAAAGGGTGTATAAATGTAAGATATCACCTAGGAACTAATAATGATCTAGTTGTCTCCATGGTCTTGGTTAAGGGTATTATCATGAAGTGATACTGGGCTCAGATTTCTAGAAGCGAATGGGTGTAAGATTATGTAAGTGTATTTGACTTAAAAACGAAAGTGAAAGCTGCAGGCATGGAATCAATTCATTTGAGATAAGCATGAACTGTCAGAAGAGCAGGAAACTCAATCAAAGAGTTCAAAGACATGTTTGCTGAGCAGCCTGGAGAATTAGGATTAACAGATCTAATGGAACACAAGATCAATAGTGGTGACACCACACCCATAAAACAATTACCCTATCATTTTTCACCATTTTAAAGACAAGCAGGAGAGGAACAGTTGGATGAGTTACTGAAGCAAGAAATTAAGAATCAAAGAGTCAAACAGCCCATGGAGTAGTCCTATTGTGTTGGAAAGAAAGATGGAAGGATGAAAGTTATGAACAATGAAGTGTTTCTATAACCTTGAGATTTATTAACCAAGCTTTGGGGCTCAACGCCCATCATCAGGGTACAATGTTTGGAGCCACGTTCAATGGTTATATACATGTACAATTAAACAAAGAGCGTATGCACATGAGCTAACAATACAAGTGCACAAGGAAAGAAAATACAAAGATACAGAGTCACAATACTAAATACAATGCTAAACTAAAAGAGGATACAAATGTCATTCTAAAAACATAAATTAAGACCTTGTGGACATCATGGTGGAAATTGTCTATCATGTGGGAATGTTGTACATCCAACAACAACAGTTTCCACTGTCATCCAAACAGAACCCAATGCCAAGGGTTCAGCTGAAGCTCTATGGTCTACTAGCTAGTGAAGTAGCTGAAGCTCAAAAGAGAAATCAGTACATCACTGTTGCTACGCGACCAGTAGACACAAAAACTGTCTGATGTTAATTACAAGATTAAGATATATATAAGAGGTAAAAAAAAGGTCGTGCATTATAACAATCTCAGTTCTCTTCATGATAAGGTTCAAACAAAGAAACCTGAGTCTGATCTGGAATCTACAGCTATTAAAGAACAGAAATTGATGGCAAGTTAAGTAAGTGAATCTGCAGAAACAATTTCTCAAGAGCAGGAAGAGGAAGATGAGGAATATAGCTATGGAACATCGTATCTACCAGCAGGTGACAGGGATCCAAATGACTTGTTACATACAACTGAAGAATATGCAACTAACTTAATTGATACAGATGAAACTTCACAAGAACCTCAAGATCAGGAAGTGTTGATCTAGAGAATGATGCAAGTTACAGAAGACCACAGAGAGAAAGAAGAGCACCACAGAGATACGGTGATTGGGTATTCACAGCAGTATCCTTGAAAAGTGTGTAAAGATCTGGATAAAAGATTAAAAAGACTAGAAAATATTAAAAATAAAAAAAATCACAGCAAGCATTTTAAGCCAAAGTGGATAGAGAAGATCACCAGAAGAAGCAACAAGATTTCATCAAGTTTTTAAAGCTATTATGGTTCAAGAAGATTATAAAAGATAAAGAATGAAGGGTTAATAATTACAAGAATGTTTATACAGTGTTAAAAACTTTACGATTTTGAACATTGAGCTTTTGTCTATTTGTTGTTATCATAATTTAAGCCATTTAAGAGAGGTGTAGTGTAGATAGAGTGTTATGATGTAAGTGTACGTGTGAGAACAGCATGTGTGAGTGAGTTGGTGTTGTGTTGGCTTGTCAGTTCAGTGAGAGTAATTTCTTAGTTGTAAATAAACTTCAAGTTCAGTCATCACTCATCTAAAGAGCAAGGAACTACTACAGAATACCATAGAATCCCAGTTATAAGCTCACCTGTATGTTAACAAAAATATCCTCCTGTTTATAAGCCCCCTGGTTATAAGCCCCGCCATTTACTCTTCCTCATATGGGGTAGCATATATAGGAAACAATTAGGCAGTAGATTAGGGGCTTATCAGTAGTTATATTTCACTAAGATCTGCTGTGCAACCTCATACCATTGATTGATCTGCTCAGATTATACAGTAGTTTTTCAGTTCGCATTTCAAGGCTTTTACACTGTTATTGTTGTATGAACACTGTTGTTCAAATGACGTAGCCACATTGATTAAAATTGTTTTTAATAGAACAGATTTCAAATGGCTTTTTCCTTCTGGTTATAAGCCCATCAAAAAACTCTTACGAGAAGTATAAGCCCAGGGCTTATAATTGGGATTCTACGGTATTAGTAAAAAGATGTAAGCCAAAACATCAGAAACATCATCGCATCATCCATAGGGAATATAAAACTCGTTTAAGTCTAAGATTACTCCCCTCAAGTTCCCTGACAGAATTTCATGCCCCTTCTTGGAGAAGGGAGAACAAGATACTCTCTGGAGCTGAACAGTTGAAGGAAATTCCTTATGGGTGGTATGAGTAAATTGTTTGCCTCTCACCACTGCAAGTCCAACAGGGCAGGCGCTGGTTCAAACTTTATGGGTGCCACATGTAAGTAATAGTTTGTTAGATGTGTTGTTCTCTTCCTTGCCACAAGGGTTTTTCTCCAGGTTCTCCACCCCCATAAAATCAACATGTGATAGACCTTTATGATGCAAGCATGAAAACAAGGCCTAAGGGCTGACAGAATCAAAAATAGAGGCAAAGTTGACTAGCGATGTCTTTTCATGTCACAAATTCTGTACAGCTGAACTGTGATAGGAATATTATTTGACTTTTCTTCAGATTAAGATTATAAACACAGCTTTACTGGCTTAATACAACATTCTAAAGCCCGCTCCAGTACCATGAAGGTTTCTGTGGACTGTTTGCTAAAAATCTGAAAGTTTTGATCCAGAGATATCTTCTAGAGAAACTTTGACTTCACTTTCTGTCATAATTGCAGTCTTTTAATTTACTTTACATGAAATCTAGGCCCTTAGACCTCGTTTTCATGTTTATGTCATAAAGGTCCATCTGAGAGTTGTATGATTAAAACAGTTTATGTGGTGGTAGTGTACGTGTGAGTGATAGTGACCCCAATTAACGCAAAAGTCCTAAAACAACTAAGCACTTTATTTCATACTAACCTTGTTTTGTTCTCAATCCCCATCCTCTACTCTTTGCCCTGAAAGGTTCAACATCTACATACTCCCGTTTTACAAAACGTTGATTTTGACATTTATCGCCAGCTGGACACTTTGGTGTGCATTCAAACTGTAGCATGCGGTTGATACAGTTGGAATCTGGCCCACAGATGGTGTTCTGTGCTGGAGAGCACTCACAGATAGGCATCTCATTAGGATCTATCAGAATTCGCTGTGCTGTTGTACACTTATTTACCTGTAAATAAACAATCATAAGTACAGTAACCCTGAAAAAACCTGTCTTTTCTCAATTACAGTACATATATTCTTGGTTCTTTAAAGTTTTCAAATCTAAAGATGCAAATGAGATGAACTTATACTAGGCACTGGTGTGCCTTAGAGCAGATTTTGTATGACTGTGAAAAGTTCATGGCATGAACACAGTCATGAACAGTGAAGGCACAAAAAGGCACATTCTAGAAAACATAGCCATTGCAGCATGGCATGCTTATGACACCAATGTGCTGCAAGCTTTTCACAGTCATACAAAATCTGTGCTATTTTGTTAAGTACTCTTCAGTGAAACATCTTAAATACCTTTACACATAGATGTTATCTTAATAAAAACAAAATTTGCATTGTTTTTCTATAACAATGTTTACCACATGAAGGGCTCTTAAAAACAATTGAAAAAGATGAAATATCTGGTACAAATGCATGTAGTTTCCAGTAGACGTGGTTATTGTACCTTGACATGTTTGAAAGGAGCAGGTTTCTTGGACAATTTTTGTAAGTCTAGCTCTGCTTTGTTTTCTCTGGCTGTTTTCCATTCAGCATACTTCTCCTTCGCCTCAATGAGAGCTAAGACCAGAAAAGCAAGATTCCAATTCAATCCAAATTCCAAAAAGATACAAAGATTAAAATTCTTTATTCAAAATTTGCAGTCCTAATCCATAAATAAACTATGATAAATATGAGTGGGCATCTGTATTCAGTTTTGTTAAAAGCTTTTTCAAAATTTCAAATAAAATAATAAGATAAACAGGAAAAATATTAAAACACTAAAATAAAATAAAATACAATAAATATAGTCAAAAATACAATAAATACAATACAAAATAAGTAAAATACAATAAATAAATATAGTCAAAATTAAATAAACATAACTAACTAACTAATTATTAAACTAAATATAGTCAAAATTTAAGGGTTGAAGTGGCAATTTTTTCAAAACATGAATCTTGATCACTACATCCACAAGCAATTATTCAACCCAATATTAAAACACATTCATGGAAAAAGGAGTGGTAAAACTATGTTTCCCATTCAAAAACCATTCATGTAAAATCAGAACTAATCCCAACTGTGGTTTTTGTAAGAAATAAACTACTGGGAAAAACAAATTCATTGAATGGGCAATAATAAAAACACACATGGGGGTTGCTTAAAAAACAAGAAAGGAATATTGCACACAAATCCCATTTGCGGGCATAAATAAAAACATGAATGGCTTCTTCATTTAAGATCCACCGATGTGTTTTGCCAAATACACATGAAGCGGTTTTAAAATTCCCATCAGTGTTATTTTATGAGAATGGGAAAAATGTAAAACCCATTTAAATTTTTTAAAAATCCATGTGTGTTTTTTTAAAAGCATTATTTGCTTACAAATTAATAATTTATGCAGAGATTGATCCCATGATGCAATCGGGGGTTTGACATGTTGGGGAATACTTATTATTAAATCCACCAACCCCCATTATGGTAGATTACATGAATTGGTTGTCAGCAACAGCTGACGTGAGGAAATATATGATGAATTTTAAAATCTCATGACACACTGTTTTTCCAGTAAAAAAATGTAAAACCCATTTAATTTTTTTGAAATCCATGCATGATTTTTAAAGTTTTTTCCCTTAGCGATAATAGGGAGCTTAAGCATCAAGGATGAAACACACAATGATGACGGAATAATGAATGTCACGGTGGAAAAAGCCTAGGGTGAGGAATGAGTTTTTGGTGGGATATTTAAAGCTCAAGCAGCTTCCACAACAATGAAGGCCCCAACATGGTATCATTTAAGGACATTCCAGATCTTCTTTTACTCAGTCATGATGATGGGCTAATAGATGATGCAGAATTCCTGCTATTATACAAGCAATATTTTAAAATCCAGATTTCTCTTATGATTCTTACGTTTCGCATGTAGGCTTGCCACTGGAAATTCTGTCATCAACAAAAGCAGGACACAGACATGTGCAGTATCTTAAACGTGAAATGATCCAACATCCAGTCGTTGTGTGTTTCGTTGTTGATGCTTAAGCTCCCTATTACTAATGAATCATCTCAAAATCTAATAGCAAACAGCTCAGAAACCATAGAAAACATAATTACTGTCTAGTACTATCTACATTACCATATTTGCCAGTATACAAGCAGTGGACTCGGTGTATAAGTCAACCCTACTATCCTTCAGAATTTTAATTGCACATTGGTGAGAAATCTTAGTAAAATTCAAAGCATGTGAATTTCTACACTTTGCCCCAAACAGGCAGCCACTTTGGGTATTTGTGTAGAATAGCGCCCCCGTTAACATGTTGGTCAACTGTTGGCCGACATCTAACCAATAACCTGCCAACAAGTCACCAACAGTTGACCGACAAGTTACCAACAGGTTAAAACCACAAAATTATTAACGGTTGACTATCGGCCGTTTAATGGCCGATAAACAGCGGCAAACAACAAACAAGTAACTTCCAAGTGACTTGGATGAGTTTATGTGGAGAAGACAGGAACAGCATCGAAATGACTTCTTCACCGCCATCTTAGAAGACATCGCTGCTGGATACTAATAATCTTCATTAGAAAACGGCTCTCTTGAGAGCCACAAATTCAATAAAGTCAATTATCTAATTGCTTGTTTTTATATGCTTTTAAACTCATAATAGTTTGGAGTTCAGTACGATCATCAATAAAATAATTCTTGTTACAGCAACACGCAAAACTATTACCAAATAAGGTGTGTCACAAAATAAATGTAATAAAATAAATGTGTGAAAAAGAGTGATAACAAACAACCTTGGTGCCTGACTGTCTTGAACATAATTCACACATAATTATAGGTGTCGTAATCTACACTGTGTAAATTACAATGTTTTAGTTTACAACTTCAATTCCTGCACGATAGGAGTCTTAAACTTCACTTGATCCAAGTGCTTAAAAGCTCGTGCATAGAAGTATGCAAAATAATTGGAAATAAATAGGTGACTAAATTTCACTTTGGAACGAAAAAAAATCTTTTGAGAGAGCCATAAAGCCCTTGGTCCTGCTGATAGCCTACCAACAGTCTGCCAACACCCCACCAATGCATGACCGAATAATGACTGACCATTTTTGAACTGTTAGACGATTGACAAACTGCCATTAAACGGCCGACAAACTACCGTTAAACAGCCGATGAACTACCGTCAAACGGCTGACAAACTACCGTCAAACGGCTGACAGTTGACCAACATGTTAACGGGGCACTATTCTACACAATTACCGCCTTTTTTGAATTGCTTTGCTCTAGTGACAAGTAAAACAGACAAGATATTTCAATCACATTCTTTTTTTATGATATTTAATAGTTGAAATTACTATTTATTTGGTATCAACAATGGTATCAACAAAACTTAGCAGCTACTAACATAAACTTAGCTACTAACATGAACTTAGTTCAAATCAGCGTTGATTTGGTTGTTTTTACTACAAAATTCATTAACTGGGAAAGACTAAAAAGTCATGATTACCAAACAACATGGCAGCCAAGGAACTGTCCAATACATTGGTTCTTTTTGGTTCACTTTCCTTCCCAAATAATACGTCATTTATTGCATCCAAACCAAAGCAGTCATTTTTTATGGAATTTACAATGTTGACTCTCTGACTTGGTGTATAAGTCGAGTTTGATTTTTTAAGGTAGAATTTAGGCATTAGAAGGTTGATGTATAAACTGGCAAATACAGTACTTTTCTTTCATAGGTCAAATAAACTTGTTTTATCTAGCTAAATATGTACTAACCTGGACATACTAAATATTTTTCCTCCTTCAAAAAGTTAAGTACCTTTTTACAATATAGCATTTGAACATTCAAATACTAGATGCATCCAGTTTACTGTTATCACTACACTAACAGAGTCCATGTTAGTTTACTATTTATATATGTATTTACCTTTCTTGAAGACCTTTGCAAGATACTTATTTGCCCCCGACTCTGTTCCCTTGTCACCATCTTGGTAACTGAAGACTCTTCCTTTGTGAATCCAGTAGTAGTCATGGGTACCAAGGAACATGACTGGGAATTCCCCTGGTTGGTGCCTTTTATTTTGAATATTAGTGGGCACTTCTCGAGGGTTGCAGATTTGTGCTGGCCACCACCTGTGTATAAATAAAGAAAAAACATGACTAGAATCATGAGAATCATACACACTGACCAAAATTAAAACAGAAATGTGCTATGATCAACTTACAGAGTTGATTTCTCGATTAGCAGTGCAGTATTAACCAATCATACCACAGTAATCCTTACAGCAAGTGTATAAGGATTAACTATGACCTACTTGGCAGACTGCATACCAACTAACTGCATGTATCCCATATTCAACAAGGCTAAAAACAATGAATGTAAGTGGTTGGATTTGATGACCTGCCAAATGTATTTTGGCATGGACATCCCAATTGTTTGGCTTTCATTTTTTTTGTGCAATGTTTTAAGCCCCATGTATGTAGCAGTGTCACAGACCGGTTCTTTAACAGCATGAAATCACACGTGTATTCTAATGAGTACATGTAATGCCACATCAACCATATCATAAAAGCACCAAATCAATAAAGCATTGTCAGGTACAAATGGTTCACTTGTAGAAAATATGACTAAAATGGGTTATGGGTAAACAGTTAATGAGGCCCATGGCATGGTATGTGTATCACTCTCCTGGTAAAACAAAATTCCCTGAGCTTTCCCTGACTTTTTACTGACCAAATCCCATTTTTCACTGATTTCACTGAAAACAAGAAGGTCATATACGGTTCCAGGATCTCTCTAGCAAAATTCCAAAAGAAACCCCAATCTCTAAAAAAGGTTTTCTTTGCATTTGCCGGCTCAAAAATCCCCTGACTTTTGTGACCCAAGAAAACTGTTTCAAATTCTTGAAGAAAGCAATGTTCAAGAATTACAACAATGCTCTACTCATAATATGGGCCTCATTATTAGTTGTGCAGAATTCTCCTCAGTCTCTTCTTCAATGATTTCACCTTTTTAACCCAACAAGTTTTTTTTTTCAGTTTATTGTATACCCTTGTTGGAAGCTGGGGTAGTTCAAAGATGCATTGTATGATCTTTGAATCTATCAATAAAATACATCATGGGATACTGTCTGGCAAAACAAATCACAAGTGACATACACCCTTCCAAGGATTAGTACTTAAGTCTATTTTTATGAAGAAATTCCTAATTATAAAGAAATTTAATTGTTACAGACCTGTACAATCCTAGCTTGACCCAAACAATATCACCATAAAGCAAGGCTTTGTTGTCAGTGCAATCCTTACAAAAGAAATGTCCTTCTGGGATGCCTTCGTAGCTGATACACTCTGGGTGGAATGCTGCAGGGCAACTTTCACAACAGATAAGAGTGCCACCTATTGAACAAACAAAGCACCAATTCACATTGACATGTGAATGATGTGCTTTGTTTTTATTGGG
>JAADYU020047111.1:0-10061 GCA_011763375.2 Heteractis magnifica
TATATTTCTAAAATGCTGATGTCAAGATCAAAAATATATATTTTACTGGCCAAAAAGGAGGGTGACTAATCATCCCCGTCACCACCCCTAAATCCGCCCCTGAGTCTCAGCTTGCCATTCCAAAACTGGAAGATGAAAATAGAGCATGTCTGTAAAGACACAGGAGATGATGGTCAAAACACAGTTGATTCTCTGCTTTTGATCATGGAGAAGTTCTCGCTAATTTTTCTCGTCCCTATGCATGCTGTGTAACAGAGAATGGAGTGAAGACGTCGAGAGGTTGCTAGCATACCCGAAATCTTCAAGGATGGTCATTCATTTTAAGAGTGTACACTTGTCCTTGGGTATCTTTCCAAGATTGTTTGTTGCTGTTGCTGAGCATGGCAACTAAGGAAAGGCCAAAAGTAAAACCAGAGTTTTAAATTGTCCAAACTTTTGCAGGTAACTTAAAATATTTTTGCTCCGGTGACAGTTTTCTTTCTGGTGTTTTCATTTGCTTGCTTTGCTTGCTGTGTTTGTTTGTTTATTTGCTTGGTTGCTTGGTTGCTTTTTTTATTATTATCTATTTATTTGTTGATTTTTTGCTTACGTGCTAGCTTGCTTGCCTACCTGCTCGGTTCGACATATCTCAGTGGCGTAGCAAGGGGTGGGGCAGGGGGAGCGATCGCCCCCTAAACGTTTGGGCTTGAACCTCTTTTTGTGTGAAGGATGATGTCAGTGCTATCACTTTAAAGTTTTACTTTTAACCTAATTCACAATTAATACGCCTGCGGCTTGAGCTTGTAAATTAGATACAGCATCGCCACTCATTGTATATATTATACATAAACGAGCAGGAGTGTTTTACAGTTGAAAAAATCATTAATGGCAGATCCACCAGATGATGTCACACAGAAATTTCGAGCCTTCAAATAAAACAACTGATGAAAAGACTTGACATCATTAAAAAATTGAGAAAGACACTACCGAGTGGCATGACGGGTATGTACATTGAAGGAGTTGCATTGTAAGGTTGGGGATGGGAATAAAAATAAATGAATTAAAAGAGCTTTAAGATCCTGTACCGAAATATGAAGGGAAAGCTACCCTGAGACTGACGTACAGCGACTTGAGCAACTAAAGTACCGAAAGAAAGGAGAGGGGAAGACTAGAAACTAAGGAACCACTTCTCCGAGGATGGTTGCATGGATCGTACTGGCAGAGCATAGATGGGTGTTGTTAATGCGCTGCTCTCCGACACTGTTGTCTCGACGAGGACCACAGGAACAACGGCTGATTTTTTTTTTTTTTTTTTTTTCCAGTTTTTAGTCTTCTATGCCTTCTATGCCTTCCAGTAACTCCAGTAATTCTACGACCCTCTCTTTATTTTTGTTTCGTTATTTTGCCTGACTTTTTGTTCACATGATCGACAAAGGACCTTACCAGCCCTATATTTCACTTCACCCCACCCCCACCCGCTTCCGCACTCCTTCCGTATTGCCTAGGATTTAAATAAGGTCAGAGCGTGTCTGGTTATGTTTCAGGAATTTTAAAAATGTCAACAAAAACAGGACCTTTATACTAGTAAATACATTATTTAAAAACGTCTACCGTGTATAGCACATCACGTGACAGTCATGCGGTGATTCTAAACCAATAAGCCTTGTCGGTTCGAGACGGGGAATACCCCAACGGCTTTTAATCAATTTCATAAAGCAGCGCCAGGAAAAAGATACCTCCGTCGATATCGTTTGTAGAAAGCTAAGTTGGTTATACCACTAATTTTTACAGCCTTTTCCTTTCCGATACAATGGATCGAGAAGTCTACTGGATGTTCCCGTATCTTACATGTTCCAGCAAGGCTTCACACAAGCGATATCGACACAGAAGGAAAATATTCGCCGCTTCGATCGTCTAAACAAACAGCGAAGAAACAACACGAATTATGGCCGCTTTAACTGCTCAAAAGATCTCAGGTACTTATGTTAAGTGTATTTTGCCTTCAGATGACTACGACACGAAAATTATATTGAATATCGATTCTAAATATACGCAAGTTGGTGATCACAACAAGATCATAGATCCTACCTGCCTAGACATGATTACCGGAAGCCGAATTCAGACCGAACATATTCCGAGTGTGCGGGCCGAATTCGAAAGTGAAAGCGGAACTCATCAGCCAATCTTAATTCAGGCAAGATTTGTTCAAATAGATACGGGGAATAATAATATTGAAATCACCATTAACTCTGATAAAGCTTCTTCGGTACAAATTGGGGATCGATGTACAATTAATCTTGCGGCAGATGAACAAGAAACTGCAGTGAAAAAGGACGACACATCGACACCTGGCAGCCCTTCACGTCCTCGTGAGCTATTCCCAGAACAGGATGTTATGGATGGAAGTGACAAAACTCAGTCGTCAAAACATCAGCCCAAACGTCAAAGAAAGAAGCGCCGAAACAGAAAAGACAGTTGCGAGTCAAAAATGAAAACTAATCAAGAAGCTATGAATAAGGTTCCGATGCAAACAAGCAAAGAATGTATAAAACTTTGGGGGCAATTTGTTGAATAAGTTCAAAAAATCCTGCATCCTTTGAGAGACAACGGAAACTGGAAGACGTTCGATGACAAATGGAATGAATTCGTGTCGAATAGTGGTGATCCTGTTTGGGAAGCTCTACTCAAGTTAGAGTATGGGATACGAATAAGTTATCATTCGCAGTTTAAGTCGAACCTCGATGAAGCTGAGAAGATGCTTTATGAAGGACGAAAGATAATAATGAACATTGCTGACCCACCCGTCAAACAATTCTGCGAGGGCAGACTAAACTGTTACTTAACATCAGTATATCGTAGAAAGAAGAAATATGGAAGAGCACAAAAATGCCTAGAAATTGCAAAGCGAAGTTTTGAATCCTCAGATTTCCTGTACGACACAGCTACTCTTTTCTACGAAAAGGGCAGCCTGTTACATGAATTTGATAAAAAGGGAGCTGATAACGATAGGGCGAAAAAAAGCTTCGAGAAATGCTACGAGCTTTGTATGCAGCTAAAGGCACAGAAAGGCTGGGATTTTGTCAAGAAAGGACAATTTGCTCAGCTTAAAAAGGCATTGTTATTGCTGGGCTGTTCGACCGAACAAGGCAGGAAAAGACCAATTACCGATGAAGACTTGAAGGAGGCAAAGAAGTGCATTGAAGAGTTTGAAAGAGAAACAAAAAACCAAAATATACCGATCGGTGAAAAGCTCCAGCTCTTGCTTGCCAAGTCAGATCAATGTTTTCGTAAGCAAGATCTCGTTCAAGCCAAAGAATTTGCTCTTCAAGCTGTTAAATTGGCTGATGAACACGGATTTGACTCCAGACCTGCTAACAAACGCTTGCAAGACATTGGAGACAGGGAAACTAGAGGAGAAGCGAACCACACACCACAAAATAATGAAGAGAACAAAGAGAATCTCAGTGTAGTAGCTAAAACTACTGTTGAGGGACTGTCTGGTGATGCTGATGGTAGTGCAAACCAGCCGAGTACAGGAAACTCAGATGACGAAGATGACAGTATATGAATCTACCACAGGAAGACCAAATTTGCCTGCGTGCAATCCGATGGTAAATTAGCGACATCCAGGTCTGAAAACAGAATTTTTCTCGTCTTTTTCTTCATAGCTGGAATTGCTGTACAATGCGCTGACTATTACTATAGTAGACGGTAACTTGAGAATATCGTTTATAGGCATTCTCTTGCAACAATCGCTTCAAATTTTCAGCACATCTTAATCTTTGGGCCTTCATAGACCCTGTGCAAGAATTCATGAATAATGAATACTGCTTTTCACTCAGCTGCTAAAGTCATAACAACCAGCAATCCATGGTTCCGACTCGAATAATGGCTAATCAATCACTGTAGCACTGGTTCTCCCAGTGGAATACATCTTGTCCCACCAACACCATCATAAACTGCATGTTTTCACAAAGGTTTCTTGCATTACACGAATTTGATTCTCAAACTTTTAGAGGATGTGAAATGTGCACAATATGTAACTATTATAATTATTTCAGGCCTTGCAGTCTACCAATCATTTTAGGGACTAATCGTTTATTACATCGCAGTGGGGGTGGGGGTAGGGCTGGTTTTCTAAACAACATGAGTACAATTTGTACCTCCTTAAAATATGCCAATTTCTCTTCATCTAAGTTTAGAAAACTTAAAAGTTCCTTGGGTACATGAAAGTATAAAACCTCAGTAAAAAAAGTACCCCCTAGTAGAGTGCATCCCATATAACTGTGAAAAACTTTGTAAAAAATTGCACAAATTGGCACAAATTAGTAAGTTCAGTAAAGAATTCTATACAAAACTTTGCACTAATTTGTTAGTTAGCTTTTCCATGGATATATGGTATGCACTCTATTTTGAAATTGCAATAAAAATGCACATCCACCTCCCCTCCCCCTCCCCCTTCCACTTTCAACTGATTTTAAAAATCGTGTCCCCTCTAAAACTGACCACCCCTCCCCCTCCTCCCCCGGGACGTGGTAAACGATTGGTCCCTTATGTACATATGCAATTATTTGTAAATACAACACATTGTTATGATTAAAGAACCAATGCAAATAAACAAGTAACCGGTCACCTGACCAATCTTAGTTGTAGTTGAAACACAAGTCTGGCGAAACCTGTCCAGTCTCCTTCCCCCATTACATGTACAGGAAGCCCAAGATCAGCTTTGGTATATTACAGTAAATGAATAAATGTACAAAATTTTTCTGGATGTGTGAAAAAAATTCTTAGATTTAATACAAATTTCGAAAGACGACACTCAAGCCAACTGGTAGCACAGGGAGCCCAAGGTCGGCCTTGCGTAGGTATATTAATTTAAGACAAACAAACCTCTCTTTGCACGAGAGCTTTATAAAATTCAAGAAATATTGTTGCATTCATCCTTTTCTTTTTGTTTTTCTTTTCATTCTTCTTCTTCTTCTTCTTCTTCTTCTTCTTCTTTCTTTTTTTCTTTCTTTTCTTTTCTTTTCTTTTCTTTTCTCTTTGGCTTTTCTAGCCAGAACTTTAGAACTTTAGAACTTTAGTTTCTTTACACGTATAATAGACTAAATCATAAATTACCAAAAAAAAAAGCATATAGACTATAGAAATCAACAACAAATCCAATATTATAGAGCTTACAACTTTCCAGTTGACTACCACCTAAATTTATAAAACATATAAATGAATGAGCAGATGGACATTAAAAATATATTGAAACTATGATTTACAAAATGTTAACTATTTACTCATTTATGTGCATTTTTATATGTTATTTACAATATTATTAAGTTATGATTACAGTCTATTTTTCAGATAAAATTAAATAATGCTTTAGCCCAATTTTAAATGGATCGAAGGATAACTGTTTAATATGAAATGGAACGTTTTCCCATACAACAGAGGCAGTGTGTTTGAAGGAAGACTTTCCATAGTTGGTTCTGACTGCAGGGCATGTAAAGTTTCCCTTAGAAGAGAAGCAAGTATTACATTATGCCGAACATTTGCTGGTGTTAGAATATCTAGGAAGACTTCTGGAACTTTGGTTTTGTTGTTAGTTATTTTAAATACTAAAGTAGCTATTCTTAGTTTCAAAATATTTTTGAGGTAAGAAATTCTAATAGGTTATAAAATGTTGCTGCATGCTCTCTCTTGTGAGCAAAGAAAATAGTGCTTCGTATACATTTATTTTGCATTGTATATAATTTAGTTAGCTAGACTAATAGGCAGTACCCCAAGAATAAATTTCATTAGATAAATATGGATAGATTAATGTACATTAATTAAAGTTTTAAGGCCTACATAGTGCCTTAAAAAGTTCATTATTGCTATATTTTTAGCTAGTCTATCTTGTTGTGGATACATATAATGTGTTCAGTAATCCCAGTTTAAGCTAATTTATGTAGATATATTCCAAGGTACTTAATATAATCCTTTTGCTCAAATGGTATATATAACCTATGGGTATATTTTTCGTCCTTGAAGAAGAAATGATCATTCAGTGAGTTTTTTCATATTAAGAGTACAATACTTCAATATTAGTTTTATATTCTTCATTCACGACCTTTTTTACAACAGCAGTATCAGAATACTGTGAATAAAATATTTTGCTGTCATCAGCAAAGATACGAAAACTGAGTTTTTTAGAAATGTTAGGCAGATCATTAATGTATAATAAGAATAATGGTCCTAAGGTAGACCCTTGTGGAATTCCGCAGACAACATCCCTACAAGGAGATTGATATTTATTGATTCTTACAAATTGTTTTCAATTACTAAGGTAATTTTTGAACCAATCAGCATCTAAGCATCTAATACCATATTTATACAATTTCTGTAGTAAGATTTTGTGATTGACAGTGTCAAACGCTTTGAGAAGACAAGGAATAGTCCACAAACTATTTCCTTTTTGTCTACTGTAGTATTCAACTTATCTATAATTTCCAAAATTGCTTGTTGGATGTTGAGTAATTTTTTCTAAAACCAAACTGATATTTATAGATAATTTTATGTTTACAAGTTGGTCATACATGATGATAAACGTTGCAGTTATGGTCTGTAGTTACTTGGATTGGTAACTTCACCACTTTTATGTATTGGGGTTATACAAGATATTTTGAAAAGATCGGGCACTATTCCAAGGTTTATTGATCTATTAAAAATATGTGTCAATGGTTCTGCTAGTTCACTGTACACAATCTTGATCAAATTGTTTGGAATATCTAGGAATGATTTTTTGGGATCTCAGATGCCTGTAGATGACGAGATAGTCATCATCCACTTGTACTTCAGTTAGGAAAAAGCTTGACATTGGTGAATTATTAATAATGTTAGTTAACATCATCTCCTAATAGACCATTTCACAGTTGCCATAGCTCAACCTCAGCCTCGTCAGCATGTAATCAGTATTCTTTAGAATTTATTTACAGTCCGAAGTAATGAAAAGAATTCACATATCAACGAACAATTGAAATTTCACAGGTTTTAGTCAATTTGTAAAGAATACATTACATGCTGACGAGGCTGAGGTTGAGCTATGGCAACTGTGAAATGGTCCATTAGGTCAGCTAAGTTTACTGGCCAGTTCTGGGCCAACAGTACTAAAATAAGCATTAAGTTGCATACATATGTCCTTTTCATTAGTAAGAATTTTTCCATTATAATCTAACTTAACTGGACTTGATTGACTTTTTGTTTCCCTAGAAATAAGGTTTACAATTAATTTCCATGTTATCTTCATATTTCCATTGTATTGCTTCAAAGTATGAGTTAAATCTAGTTAAATCTAGTTTTCTAGTTCTTATTAAGCTATTTAACATATTAGAATGTTTTTATGAGCAATTACTTTCTGAGGATCATTACATTTGAGAAAGTGTGTTTTATACATTTTTTGCTTGTTTTTAGTGGACTTTTAATAAGCCTCTAGTTATCCATGGCTTTCTAAATAGCTAAGTATTGCTTTTTTTTTTTAACTTTCTTAACTCGAGCATGCTTATCAATAATTTCCTTTCACCTTATTTATGAAATTCTAAGTTGTCACATTAAGGTCTGATGTGTTGTAGTATTCATTCCAATTAATTTGCTCTAAGTCATAAAGGTAATGGTCTTTGTTGAAAGACCAGTATGTCCCTGTAGGTGGTACAAGGACTAAAGGTGTTTGCCCTAGACCGATTTAAGGCTGGTTTTCACTTGCGTCGGAATGGGAGTCATAAGTAGTTCATAAATAAGTAAAAACTAATCGTCATAAGCGGTAAATCGGAATCGGAAGAAAATGGAAACCTTCCGATCCTTCCGACTCCGATTCCGACGCGCTTATGACTCTGATTCCGACTCCGTTTTCTGGTTTTCACTTCGTCTTAAGCTGCTTATGACTCCGATTCCGACTCCGATTCCGATTCCGACACAAGTGAAAACCAGCCTTTACTAGACAAAAGATTGGCAGATGGTCTGAGATATCGAATGTTAGCCGATTCCAGATGTTTGGGAAAACGAATTCGTATATATATATATATAACAGAATATTTTTTAAGTACAGATATTCTGAAGTTTTATTTGGAAAGAAACACGCTAAACTATTAAAAATTTTTTGTCTATGTGGTCTTTTTTCGGTAAATTTGTTGAATTAAGGATTGCATCTACTAGATTCAAGAAATCGGCATGTTTTATCATACACACACCAGTTCTTTGCCAAATTTCTCTACTTCAGAATATTTGTGCTTAAAAAATATCCTGTTATATATATATATATGGTCGAGCGAGCTAGCGATCAGCTATCCTTGTAGGTTTAGTGATAATAGAATAATAATTATTGGCAATGTAACATGTTAATGTAATCTTCAGTTTAGGGTATGGCTGTCTAGATTAAGAAGATTTATGTTAATATCACCTAATATATAAACTTCATAATTGTTTGTGTTGAGTTGTTTAATTATTTCTTCAAGTTTTGCAGAGAACTCTTCTTAAGATTTGCATGTGGATGTCTATTTATATCATATATGCATCCAACTGTCGTATTTCTTTTTTTAACAGAAGAGTTGTCTAGTTCAACCCAGCAGGATTCTACTGATTTTATATGAAATTTTATGTCAGGTCTATAAATAGGATTTAAGAGATTCTGAGACATAGAGAGTAGCACCACCAGCTTTGTTGGTGAGTCATTTAAGTATAGTCTCAGTTAGAGCTAACACATCAGGATCTTTAATACTCACTGACACAAATCAAATCAAATCAAACTTTATTTAACAATGCAGGTTTATAAAGGGACGCAGCCGCGAGGCTTATGTGGACTATCTGCCATAACATATATACAAGACACGGAAAGATAAAAATATGTGAATATATACAATTTTATACAAATCACATGGAATGAAATTGAATAAATAAATATTGATAACAAATAAAATTAAATTAATAAAAACTAGATCCCTAATCCTAATCCTAAATTGATTGTAATTTAAAATAAATGAAAAACTAAGTTATCTATGTTAACCAATAATATTGAAAATCTTTCTTCTTATTTACAGTCATGACACATTCCTTATTAAATAAAAAAATCAGTTTCTTTTGAATACTTCTTTAAGATAAGCTTAAAAGAAGATAGAGATACATTTGAAATATTAACCAATCTATTTAAAAAGTGCCAGATAACTGGGCCTCTGTAACTCAGAGTTCCTCTCAAATTCAGATTTGCTGACCTATTATACTAAATTGATTTGGAGTGTGTAAAGATCTAGTCATATCTTTTTTTCTTAGTAAATAAACTGGCTATTGAAGCTTAAGTGCTTCGTTAATATGTACTTTGAACATTAAGACTAAAATACGTTTAAAGAATACTGAATATGCTGCCACTGGCAGTTGGCACTACTGAGGCAAGAAGCATTGTAGATCGTTGATAAGTGAGTCAAAGTTCTTGGAGATACTTTTCTGTTGCAATGAAGGAGCAGTAGTTGATAAGATGTAGTACTTGAAAACATACGATTGAAATTTTGTACTGAGTAGTAGTTAGAATATGGGAATTGTAGCATGGGCATTTTAGCAAAAACATAGAGTATTTAGATATTTCAAGAACTAGTGGCTCAATATATAAGCTTAAGTTCTCTCGTTATTTCTTCTGAAGATGCAAAAGAGGCAAAAAGAGGCAAAAGAAATACGTTTTCATTAAGTTGTTTATGGATGTCTGCAGAATTTATTTAGTCAGCATGCGCAGTAAGAACATGTAAGAAAGAGCGGCTCTGGGAACGAGATTGCCCCATGCCCCACTCAATATTTTCCATTGATTTCCGGTTCGGCTTGCCATCATAATACAAATTATTATATAAACATGAGTGAGATACTGGAAAATAAGCCATTCATAAACATGATACGAAACTACATCCGGGAACGCAGTGACATATTTTCCATATCCTCACTAGTGAAGATATCGATGACGACACTTTCGACGCGCGCGCGCTCAGTTTTGCAAAGCGGCAGTCAGTGAAAAAGTGACGAGCGAGAAAGTCTTTGAATAAGGCAAAAAAACGTTCAAAAGTCAAAGATATGAGAGA
>JAADYU020047222.1:0-10061 GCA_011763375.2 Heteractis magnifica
AGCCAAACCTCTGACGTCTATAGACTGGTGTTTCATGCGACTGAAGGCATGTGCATTTATCTATAAAAAGAAGAATAGTTGTATTAACTCGGGTGGGGGAGGGAAGGTACATTGACTGGTCATAACAGTATAACATTGTGTTGTATTACCTTGACAGCAGCATCCATAGAGCTCTAGCCTTAACGAGGTGTGTTTGTACCATGTTCGTGGCAGAACTCGTATGAACCTGGCTTTGATGTCAGGCTGAAGGTGATGATCCACGACAGTGTTTTGATCAAAGTTCCCCTTAAAAATCTGGTTCCCATTGTAACCTACGAAATAGCCGCCTTCTCCCAAGCTATACTGCAGGCTATAGCCCGTGACCCATTGACCTGAGTCTTGGCGGCCTTGCGTAGCGATGTGCGTGACTCGAGTTATCCTGGTCAAATCAATCTGGATTCATTGTTTGACGTCATTGGTTTTGGCTGACCACGTACCGGCGAGCAAGCCGACTCGTGTGATGCCGAGTCTACCGCGTCCTGGATAGTGATGATTGTCACACATGGAAGACGCTGTGATATGGGAATCAGAGATAGCTCCACTTTGCATTCCAAGAGCAATCCTACAGTATTCTGCAACATAATGATACAAATTACAAGCCATAAGCCTTAGTTTTCTTGCATTCGATGACTCGGAGTTATGCCATTAATCTACGGGATAATCTCTTTTATAAACTTTGAAAGGGAAATCCAGAATCCAGCATATGGAATCCAGAATCCAGGAATCCTCCACTTGGAATCCGGAATCCAGTAAATGGAATCTGGAATCCAGTACTAGGAATTAATCCAGAATCCAATACTTGGAATCCGGAATCCAGCACTTGGAATCCAACTAAATTCCTTTACATGGGGCGAGACGTAACACATTCTTCCCCTTATCCTCGCTACATCCATACAACTCTAATCTCATCGATATATGTTTGTGCCAGGATCTTGGGTGAACTCTTACATAACTAGCAATGATTGTGGGCTCAAGAGTATGTCTCACAACAGTGTTCTGATCACTGTTGCCCTCAAAACCCCTGCCATCGTAGTAATCAGAGAATGAGCTACCGTCAAGACCATACTGCAGACTATAACTCGTCACCCACTGATCAAAGTCTTGGCGGCCCTGGGTCGCTATACCAGTAAGACGTGTCACTCTTCCAAGATCTATCTGTATCCACTGATTGACGTCGTTATCTTTGGCTGACCAGGCGCCCATCAGTAAACCATCTCTAGTAATTCCAAGTCGTCCTCGTGCTGGTGAGTGGTTAGTATCCCACATAGAAGAGGCAGTGATGTGTGAGTTAGGGATTACGCCGTTCTGCATGCCAAGAGGATTGTCACAAAATTCTAATTCAGTGAAGGAAAAAATAAATTTCATTCAAAATAGTCCACAGCCAAAACGATTAGAGGAAGTCGGGATGAGTGTAAAACACTCGGTCTGCCATGCGTCTAGTTGTTAAACAGTGAATTAGCAACAACTGGATTGAGAGAGAATGCTATCACTAGCACTAATCTTTTTTTGGTAAGTAGTATAATATAGCTAACGTACGTGCGCACACTCTGATTGGTTAAGTTAGAGTACAAGGCACTTAATTTGTCCATACCCTGAAACACCTCCAACGTGCATCTAAAGCCCAATAAATGCACGCTTTAAGGGTTGACCAATCCGAGGGATTTGGGGTTTTGAGGGATGTCTTTAATACTCCAGTTTCGAGTTCTTTGTTGCACTGTGTTAGCCTCGTTTTTGTGTGCAATATTCACGTGTTTTATTGGAGGTATGTGGAATTTCAAAGTGGTTGTATTGTTGAAATTGGGTGTTCTTTACTTTATCGTTGGTATTTGTGAATTTTTTAACACTGAAATGAGGCTAACACTGAGCAACAGAGAACTCGAAACTGGAGTATTACGGCGTTACATGTTGTGGGGAGGCTTTTTGCTGTGGCACGTACCCAAAAAATTATCTGACCCCCTTGAGGCACGTGGGATTTTAGTAAATCCCCCTCATTTTTGATGGAATGTACTTATCACATGTTTGTGTCCCCTCCTTATTGTCTGTCATTGTTTTCCTGATTCCCCCACGTTCTTTGCACAACCTTGTGACCCCTCCCCCCCCCAACTTCGCAACACTCAGCCCCCCAAAAATCTCCTGAACCCCCCTCCCCTCTCTAGCCCCCAGGCCATTAAACCGGACCTTTACCTTCAGTGCATCCATACAACTCGAACCTAATAGATATGTGTCCAAACCACGTTCATGGTAGAAGCCTGATGAACTGAGCGGTAATCCGAGGGTGGATGTCGTGATCCACAATTGTATTCCGATCATCATTACCCTTGTAGGCTGTTCCTCCTCTGTAGTCTGCGAGGCACTTTCCATTTGAACTATACTGCAGACTGTAGCTCGTCACCCATTGATCAGCGTCTTGGCGTCCTTGTGTTGCGATACGCATAATTGTGGTTAATCTCCCCAAATCTACTTGAATCCACTGTTTAACATCGTTGACCTTTGCTGACCACGAACCAATAAATGGACCTTCTTTGGCGATACCGAGCCTTGCACGGCCAGGATGGTGGAATTTGTCCCACATGGAAGAAGCAGTGATTTGTTCATCACGGATGGCTCGGGTTTGCATTCCAAGTGCGATATACCTGCAATATCCTGCAAAAATTGAGATTTTTTTTTGAGGTCATGTGCATTTTCTAGCCGGCTTTGCCACAATGATGGCAAGGACGTCATGCACACAAGTCTCAGCCATACCTTCACTCACACATCCATACAACTCGAACCTCATCGAGATGTGTTGGTGCCAAGCCCTCGGTAGAATCCTTACGAACTTCGCAGTAACTGCAGGTCGAGTATAGTTCTCTACAACAGTGTCTTGGTCGTTGTTCCCTCTCAATACCTCGCCTTCGTTGTAATCTGCAAATCTCGTACCATCTACACTGTACTGCAAGGCGTAACTTCTCACCCATTGTTCGGCGTCTTGCCGGCCTTGTGTGGCTATGCGCGTTATTTTGGATAAACTATTCATTTCAGCCTGTATCCATTGATTCAGGTCGTTAGTTTTGGCAGACTACGCACCAAAGAGTGGGCCATCTTTTCTGGTAAAAAGTCTTGCACGGTCAGGTGAGTGGTTTTCGTCCCACATGGAGGAAGCGGTAAGCTGTTTGTCAGGAATGGCTTTATTCTGCATTCCAAGGGCAATGTTACAGCATTCTAGACAATCGAAAAATTCAAAGAAACAATAGACCTTTCCCGAATTCGCTTGGATAATCACGAAACAATGGTTCCAAGTTGAGACTGAACTTGATTCTTTTATTAACCATTGTTTCGTGATCATCCAAGCGAATTCGGGAAAGGTCTATTACGTTAAGAACACCATTCAACAAATGGAGAAAGAACATGGCTTTGCTTCAAACTTCAAGAAGTTGACATTAAATAGGAACTGGTTAGATGGGGTATTCAGTTTTGACTTCTATCTTGTCGAAACTGATTTTCTTCTTCTTCCTCTTTTTTTTTTTTTTTTTTTTTTTTTACGCGCGCCAAACAATTTTAGGTATGTAACTTCCAACTGTGCCGGCGTTATTTAGAGACGACCATCAACACTGCTACACTGTAGATAGGGTTGTAATTCACAGTGCTGTGTCTTGAACAGGGTATTTTAAAGATATTCTTGAGTCTTAAGGCGCTTTAATGCGGGCAACAAAATCATGCAGCTTGTCGCGCAACAATGTTGCGTTGCAAGTTGCAGAGTAAATGTTGCTCGTATTACCACTCTGTGTAATTTAACAAAAATGACGACACTCACTCTGTGTGCAAGAAATGTTCTTTGTTGCGAAACTGAGTAGAGATGGCATTCTACCTCGTGCAACAAAGAACATTTGTTGCGCGCGGAGTGGAAATACGTACGAACAACATTTACTCTGCAATTTGCAACGTTGCATATGACAAGTTGCATGATTTTGTTGTCCGTATTACCGCACCTTAAGATATGGTCAGGGTTTTCGGATCCCAGCGGCACATCCCTAACCACGACTAATACCCCCCTCCGGGGTTTACTAGTGATTCTATATTACCTTCCATGTAACATCCATACAACTCTAGCCTCATAGAGATATGGTTATACCAGCTCCTTGGTAAATTCCTTACATACGATGCCAATATAACAGGCTGAAGGAGATGTCTTACGACTGTGTTTTGATTATCGTTCCCTTCAAAGTATCTCTCGTAGTCTCTGAAGACACTTCCACCCACACCGTACTGTAGACTGTAGCTTGTAACCCATTGATCAAAGTCTTGACGACCTTGGGTAGCAACTGCGGTGACTCTTGTAGCTCTACCCAGATAGACTTGAATCCACTGGTCGACGTCATTACTTTTTGCAGACCACGATCCCATTAAATTCCCAACTCTAGTGATACCCAGTCTTCCTCGCCATGGCGCGTGGTTCGTGTCCCACATGGAAGACGCGGTTATGTGCGAGTCGGGAATAGATCCACTTTGCATTCCAAGGGAGTTGCTACAACATCCTGTTAAGGGAGGATTTTCATCGGTAAATAATCTTACCTACACAGGTTCAGCTTAGCTCCTAATTAAATAAGGTATTGATTACACTGAGATTTTACTCCCAACTTTTGAAAAATGCTTCATCACCGTCGTTGTCAGTCGTCGTCGACATCATCACCATTTGGGCTCACTTAGTTTGGACCCTCACTCTGGTGTGAAGTCCCTCACTCATTTTACATTACCACCTAGTTTTACTTCTTATTATACATAGTTATTTCCTTTATTTAGACCTAGGGTGGAAGTTTCATAACTACATTATCACAACCACCACCACTGCCACTGTATGCAACACCACCACTATCATCATCATTACTGTCGTCATCATCATCATCATTATCATCACCTGCTCCACCACACCACCATCGCCACCATTATTATCATCATCTTCGTCATCACCATCGATCATCATATACATTCAAAATTTTAAGACTATTTATTGATTACCCTCACTGAAGCATCCGTACAACTCCATTCTCAGCGAGATGTGTCTATACCACGTGAGAGGGAGAAGTCTGACGTACACTGTATAAATCGAAGGAACAAGTTTATTATCCACAACACTATTTTGATCAATATTCCCAACAAACACTTGACCCCAATTGTAGCTTGAGAACCTTTGTATGTTACCATCCAAGCTATACTGCAGACTGTAGCTCGTCACCCATTGATCAGCGTCTTGGCGTCCTTGCGTTGCGATACGAGTAATTCTTGCTACTCTGCCCAAATCTACTTGAATCCACTGTTTAACATCGTTGACCTTTGTTGACCACGAACCAACAAATGGACCTTCTTTGGTTATACCGAGCCTTGCACGGCCAGGATGGTGGTATTTGTCCCACATGGAGGAAGCAGTGATGCGTTCATCGGGAATGCCGCCATTTTGCATCCCGAGAGCGTGTTCACAGTGTGATGCTGCAAGGAAAAGACAGAGTAGGTGACACATCATACTAAACACAACTTTCTTACCGACCCATAAACCATTTTGTTTTGGCTCATTTGCATCAAATTTAAAGGGCACTTTGCATGAACACAATAGTTTCCATGTGCAGCGAAGGATAACTAGCGAATTTATGCAAAAGTGCTCCTCAAAGTCGAAATAAGAAACCAGTGAAAACTAACTTGGTTTCAGTCGATAGACAGAGTTTGCCCAGTTCCCGCCAATAGAAGCAGGTCCTTTGGTCTTGCAGCAGTTGTAATTCGATTCTGGTCTGGCATCTTCTTCATGACATTTCATGTCAGCCGTGCCATACTTGGCAAATGTACCGTCACCACCAGGTCCACTCCAGCACTCTTTGAAGTTCTGAAGACCAAAAACGTTATAGCCATTTGCTTTGGCTCTTTCAGCACACTGGCATGTCAAGCTGAGGGACAACGAATAAGCAAATGTCTTGAATTAGTTATAATTATATGTGGATAGTGGTGGTGATGGTGATGATGATGATGATGATGATGATGATAATGATGATGATGATAATGATAATGATGATGATAATGATGATGATGGTGATGAAAGTGATGGAAGTTTGGTCTTGCAGCAGTTGTAATTCGATTCTGGTCTGGTATCTTCTTCATGACATTCCATGTCAGCTGTGCCATACTTGGCAAATGTACCATCACCACCAGGTCCACTCCAGCACTCTTTGAAGTTTTTAATTATATGTGGATAGTGGTGATGGTGATGATGATGGTTTTGGTGATGATAATGATAATGATGATGATAATGGTGATGAAAGTGATGATGATGATAATAATGATTTAAATGATGGCTGATGGCGATGATGATGATGATAATGATAAGGAGGAGGAGGACGACGAAGACTCCAGACTTCACTTAAGGCTCGGACACACGATGCAACGTTCCCTGCGACGTTACTTGCAACGGGGAAATCGTACCGTATCGCCACCCGTGCAATTGAAGCAAGAAACAAGTCTACCCGTGCGTTTGCGACGTCGCGCGCAACAGTTTGCACGGGCACACGGTGCGATTTCCCCGTTGCAAGCAACGTCGCAGGGAACGTCGTATCGTGTGTCCGAGCCTTAAGTTATGCTTCTCACTTCTCGATGACACGAACGTTAGCACCAAACGCTTCGTGTATTCCCTCATCCCTGAAGGAGACTAGCTCTTGTGATTCTGGAACTTGTACAAATGTATCAATGTTTATTATACTTTAAGGTAAATCTCGCCTCTTCATGGCGCTCTCATCTTGAGCAGCAATTCCGTGTCTGTTCAACAGTTCAGGCAAAGCTCTGTCATCCGAATCCAAATAGCAACCCACCTTCTCGTAAGCTAAACTACACGTGTTATTTGTGAGTACTAAAAATGAAATCAAACGGCTGTTATGACAGTTGAATCCGCAATAAGATATTCTTTTGTTTTAGAAACCACAAAAGTGAGACTAAGCATCAAATGCTTACGATTATATTTTAACCATTGACATCAAAAATATCTGATCATGAAACATGAATATATCCAAATAACATATAAGAGATAAATACCTCGAACGTCGGCAATAAGCCATATAAAGCCCTCGGGCCTTAGGCCCGGGGGCTTTATGGGCTTATAATACTCATGAATAATTAATGAGGTCAAGACAGTAGAAAATCATAAGCGTGGAGGAGCTCATATATCTCATACAGATTTGCCTGATTTGCATATACTTTAAAGCTGATTTTCTCAGCCCAATTCACATGTATGTTCAAAATTTTAGTCAAACACGATCTAGCTAACCTAGACGTATGATAAGCAATATACAACATGCGTGGCAATGCTGTATCTGATCTACAAAAAGGCACAGTGTTTTCCAGAAGAATTCTAATATCTATACACCAACACTGCTACGAGAAACAAATTGCTTGTCATTGGGTTGTTTTTTCCCCCTCCACATGTATAACCCTCGACTGTATAAATGTTTGGTTAAATCTAATAATATTAATAATAATAATAACAACAACAACACTAACATACCCTGTTGAAATCATGTAAAGCCTGGTGTATACCAATAATGTTGTGGGGAGGTTTGAGGAGGGTACATTTCAAAGTTCAATGTTTATAGTCACTTAAATTCCACATTATTTGCAACATTTTCCTCTTACTGGGAGATGCACATTACCATGACCACTCAGTGCATTTTTTACAAGTTAATCAATCAGATAGTGAGAAATTGTTTCACAGATACAAATAGTAAGTGAGTAAGTGACTTCACATGCAAATGTATCTGCCAGACAAATTCTTGCTATCTGATTGGCTAACTTGAACTTGTAAAAAATACATTGGGTGGCCAAAGTAGTGCACGTCATACAGTAATACACAGGCTTCACATGACTCCAAGCGCTATGAATTGGACAATGCAAATCAGAAATGAAATTAAAAAGGTGAGATGATCGTAACAGATGGATGAGGTGAAGTTAGTGAAAGAAAAACATTACAGGAACAGTGCAGTGTGAATTAACTGACCATTGTACTATTAATTACTATGCACTACCTAAAGATAGCAAGTTGAGATGTGGAGAGACAATAGAAACAGTAACTGTACTAATTTTACATTAACATACATTAACTCTACAGTTGATTACTCTAAAACTTCTATACAGGGATGGAAACATGAGTAGCAAATGGGAAAAAAATTCTTATAACAAGCAAATGATGATTTTAAAGTATAATTCTAATGAGCCCTGAAATAAAACTGGGCATTTTGAAGATAATGAAATAAGTTTGTTAATTTATTTAAAATGAAAACAAACAAACAAATAAAGAAAGAAATAAAGAAATAAAATACAAATAAATTAATATAAAACTACATACTTTACTGAATAAATAACTAAGTATAAGTAAACAGAAAGACAATTAAATAAATCAAAACAAAACAAAAAAGAAATACAGATATAATTTAGTTCAATTTCTAGTGTTTAGTGATTTCTTTTTTACATTAGAAACTGACCTCTTAGTATCAATGGTAAGGGGTCTTGAACGAGGTGATAACAGAGCTTCATCTGAACCAAAGCTACAAATACCAGACATTGATAACAACACAATCATGCAAACAAACTCTATCTTTAGTTAACAGAACAATTGCACTCTGCCCTAGCCCATTATTGCACTCAATACCCCAATCCATATGGGGCTATACTTGCCCCTTCTTCTGATTCACTAAGCCTGGTTCGCACTGGCTACGCAAGCATAAGCGCAAGCAACATGCACAGACTCAGTATTGCATTGATCAGATGTGAGAAAAGACAAGCAATGCTAATGAGCAGTACACTACTGAGTCTGTGTGTGTTGCTTGCACTTATGCTTGTGTCGCCAGTGTGAACCAGGCTTTAAGGCCTGTTTACAGGGGTGATTTTTTGTGATTCATCTGAATCAAATATCATGTGTGTAAACATGATTTGAGTACAAATTGCAGCAAAATGGCACTTAATTGAACACAATGGAAACAACAGTAATACATCAGCAACACCAATTTTGAAAACTGCCTTACAATTTACACACATGATTTTGCATTGCAGAAAAAATCACCTGTGTTAGCAGGCCTTTAACAAATCCTTAGGTTTGGAAACATTTAAGAAATGGTCAAAAACAACCATGCATCCATTAAGTTATGGATGCATGAAGGAGCAGGAGGGTAGTAAGCACAGAAAAAGCATAAGAGTTGTACAAGGGGAAGCCATGTCACATATCAATCCAGGGGTGTACCATTTGGGGTTGTTCATTATTTAGATAGAAGATAGGATGTGCATAAAGAGGAATGCTACATTCAATTCTGACCCTCCTCTTTTGTGAAGCTTGACCTGGATTGACTAATGACAGTAAAAATGAGCCAATGAAACAGATTTACTGTGTGAGAAAGAACATGTGAATTTAACAGGATAAATGACTGAACATAATAAACAGAAACTGAAAGAAAAGTGACTATGAAGAAAGTTACGTATGAACATAATGACTGTGTAATGACTGGATTTTTATTAATACCTGCTATTACTCACCCATCATATCTCTCTCTGGGTGAAAGTTGGACATCATCTACAAGATTTTAATGTTTATTTAATAATTTATACATGTAACCACAAGACTCTTGCAGTTATTCAAAAATGTAATAACTAGATTATGAACCACCAACAGGCAAGAACATTTCTACATTTTCCCCCAAAAAATGCTTTTTTTTTGGATGCATAATTAGTTATTAGACAACTTTACGGTAAGCAAAGAAGTTTATTTTTCCCAGATGTTAAAATAATTTCAAGCAATAATTATTATGTATTAATAATGAAAGGCATTTAATATTTATTTAAAAGTAAAAGCATTAGTAGCAGCAGAACTTACGTTGAAACGCATTATCAGAGACCCCACCTAAGTCACCTTGTAACTTGTATAATTCCAGCGGAGGAACAACTGGGGCACCTCTACATCTCTAGCAAAAGGCAAAGTAAAATAACAATATGTATAAGCTGTGATGGGCTAGTCAGTGAAGTTG
>JAADYU020047333.1:0-10057 GCA_011763375.2 Heteractis magnifica
TAAGATGACGGAACGGCACTTCATCGCCGGTCAAGCTCGGAAATCCATACTGCGCCTCAGCTTTCAAGGGAATGTCTTGGGGGTATGATTAGTGTGTTCACAGACTTTTTTGAATTAATTACCGTGGCAGACCCGGGTTCGAATCCCGAAAGGGTTTCATTTTTGGTTATTCAATTTTTTTCCTTTTTAATTCCTTTTCTCCTTTTTTTCTTTTTTTTTTTTTTTTTTTCCCTTCTTCCTCTAGCTATTCGTTACATTTTTATCCACAAAAGATATAGAACAAAACGAAAGTCAAGGCTCGGACCTTTTTTAATGAATAATTTAATAGGCAAACAAAATCAATTCAATTCAATTTAATACTAGTGACTTCGCCAACTTTGGCAAACACTCACAGCTCTATATGATACTACAGAGGAAAGTTACTATAATGGCGAAACAACACCAGATGCCTTATATGACGTAAAGAATTGGATAGAGAACTTATATAAGCGAATCAATAGGGACCGGTCTTTATTTATCGCCTGGGGGGAGGGGTGCGGATGATTTTTGATGTGACACCATAAAAATTATCTCATCCCCCCTGAGGCACTATGGGACTTAAGTGATCCTCCGTCATTTTCGAACAAATTTACTGACAAATGTTTGTGATTCCCCCTTACTGTCTGTCGTTTTGCTGACTCCCCCCCTCACGCTTGTTGCAAAACCTTGTGAACCCCCCACCCCACCCCCCCGGCGATGAATAACGACCTGTCCATTAACGCCACAGACGTGATGAAGAGAACAGAGAATACGGTTCTACGGTTTTCTGGGGCACAGCCCCTAGAGTGTGGTTTTTGAGTTCTCTTCTTAATTCTGAGGCTTTTCCAGAAATGTCTCCAAAACTGAAGTAGAAAATAATAATAAAAATGTGTCAAAAATAAGTCTTTGTTTTTCCATTGTACAATAGAATTTTGGTTTTCATAAGTTTGTTCTGAGTACTAACCTCTTCTTCTACTTCTTAGTATTAGAATGATGGCACTTAACCCGATATATCACGCGCTCTGATTGGCTAATAACCGTGTGATATAAGAGCATGGAAGCATGGTTTCCATGGAAGCATATTATTTTATTTACTTTATGAAATGCTTTTTCCATGTTCTGTACTGTTTTATCAACACTTGGGATGTTGGAAAAACACTCGAAAAGCTTTAGAAACTAAAACTTTTCTCGTGTTTTCCCAACATCCCGCGTGTTGATATAACAGCGTAGAACATGGAAACGCGTTTTATAAGGCTTAATTAGTCTAATAGAGGTTAGTAGACACTAATCCCATTGGTTTCTTTCATGTGTATTTGTCTATTACAATTTAACTATTAGTTTCTGTTTCACGGGTTAAGTGTTATCACTATTGTTATTGTCCAGCTCCTTCAGTGATTGTAAGGCGATTTTCTAGATTCACGTCGCCGATGAATCGCCGTTGTTTCGAACATGTACGAATTTATAAGCGCAATCGCCACTCATGTTTACACGCATGATTTTTGATTGCAGGTGAATCGCAACTAGAATCGCCCATGTAAACAGGCTTTTAGATAGCTGCATCTTCGTATACAAAATACATTGCAGGCACAAAATACGATTATTCTCAATGTTGTTCGCGTTCATTTTAGAAGAGCTTTAAGTCGGTTCTGAGTTCTAGCTCTTCAGGTTTAGTTCATCAGTGTTTTGACTGGTATTTTAAGCTCAGGTCATTGAGTAAGTTAACGTTTCTGAAACGAGCCATAAAAAGTGTTGTCATTCATTGTCTTTCTTCCACAAGCTTGGAATTCATTCTATGAGTTATGGCTTCTTCAATTCTTAATTTCTTTGGACCTGAGCATGTGCAGGTTCTAGTTAAGGTGACTTCCATACGAGCTATATGCCTCGACACTCTTGGCGTGGCCCTCGTTTTAGGCTCTCATATCAGCAGGGACTCTCCCTTAACAGTCTACGGCTCCCCAACCTTTCCTTTCCTGGGAGCCTCGAACATATGGTCCCATATTGATGGAGATATTCCTCACAAGAGGTGCCTACTCACCATAGCATGTTTATTAGGACGAACTCAGATTCCTGGTTTTTGAGACGCGCCTTCCCGGCTACGATTTGGCAGGGATGTGAACGTTCCAAATCCGAATTTTGCGCAAAGGCATCAGTGTGAGATTCCCCTGTTTCCAAATCTCGAAATACTTCATGATTTGCATGGAGCTCTAGTTATAAAGTCCTTTAAGTACAGCTGCCTGAGGCTGTACAGTTCTTAACAGAAGGTCCTTGGATCGTGTCAGTTTTCGTTATTCAGTATGTACTTCTGATAGGATATTTAATCTTTCCATTCATTGCATATAGGATAGCAACACACCCAGTTCATCTTTCTTAGTGATAATTTATAACGTCTCCTTTAGTATACCCTTGCGGATGTACTTGTCCCGGATCAGTCTGACTGACGCTCAAAACTCTAGTTAAATACTTTAATTGAAATCCAGAAAATGTCCTTCACACATGATGTTTCCGCACAAATTTGGGATATAAACTCCGATTCATTTTTTTGCAATATTACATAAAATATTTTTGTCAAAGTTAAACATTAGTCTCGGGCTTTTCAAGCGAGGGGTCTTGCTCACTAGCTAATGCATGGCCCGATAGGTCTGATGTTTCCTTATTTTCTATTTTTGTCTGAAAGATTTTGTTTTCTGTCACTGCTGCGGTTGTTTCATCTTCTTGTTCGTTGATTTCAGAATCTTTCTTTGGCGTTTTTTCAGGTGGAACTTGAGTATTACCACTGCTTTTCGAAGTCTGCTCATTTTTCTTTTTCTTCTCTTTATTCCTCACATTCCCATTCTTCAAATCCATTTCTATTTCACCAGTTGCTTCGTTGCCTTTTTTCTTCTCCTTCTTCTTGGACTTCCGCGAACGTAACCTGGGTTTCCCAAAGCAAGCAAACTTGTTTACAGGAGAATCTCCACTTTCAACGTCTTTCGTTTTATCCTCGGATTTAGTTTCGTTCTGAGCATCATCGTTGTCATTATCGCCATTATTCCCTCTGCTGTGTTCTCTGGAATAGTAGTAAGCAAAATTGGAGACGATGACGGGAACAGGAAGAGCGATAGCTAGAACTCCTGTTATGGCACAAAAACATCCTACAAGCTTTCCACCTGAAAACGAAAACAAAAATTCAAACTGAGCAACGGAAGAAAATATATAACTTCACATGTACAACGTTCCTCGAACTTAATATCAACAAATCTTCCGCGCGCTTTTATGATGGGTCGTCTCAACCTTGATGACCCCACATCAGTTGTTTTTGGTACTCAACTAGCTTTGTGGATGGCACCTGCCGCAAACGTACTGGAGTTAGAGTACTTAGGGCCGGATTTTGTGAAGCGGGCTGGCTTGGTTTGCCGAGATCCCAGCTAACTATATAATCAGGCCCTTATACTGATATAACGACTGATGACTCGTTATCATGGCAGATTGATCTTGAGAGTATACTGGAACGACTGCCATTCATCTATCCATTCATCTATCCATTCATCTATCCATTCATCTATCCATTCATCCATCCCTTTGGTTGGTCCATCCTTCCATCGTCCGTCAGTTAGTCCGTCCGACCGTTCAACCGTCCGTCTGTCCGTCCATCCATCCGTCACCAATACATCAGTATTAATATAAAATATCTTCAACATTACATGAATTTCTCTCCGAACAGGGCCTTTTCAGGTTTTTGACATGTGTTCACAATATTAACCTTAACTGTTTACTTTTGTCATGCTAAACACAATGGTATTCTGAGTTATTTTGGTCCACGTCGCCTTAACCCATAAGGTTCAAGTGCTCTATTGATTCACCGATTAGCGGTGTGTATTTTATGGATTCCTTTTCAACAACGATGAAAAAAATAAGGTTTTTTTTTAATTTCACTTTTTAAGACTCCGACACAACAATTTTCTTTCGTAGCCTTTAAAATCTATATATCATACAAACATAGCTTCAACCACGGCCTACGCGTCTGTCCATCTCATTTTCAATCTTCTTGGAATCATGCTTCCAAAGCACACCTAATTCAAAAACATTGTCTCATCCGAAAGCAACAAGCCAAATCCGCAAGGCAGTAATTCAGTAATTCATCCATTTAGATGCGGTCATTTTAGTCCTTTTACAATGGCAGGCTGCTGCTATGCTTCCCAAGATCAAATGTGTGTCCTCAAACTCAGCTAATATCCTGACCACAGACGTTTGCTTTTGGTTTTGGTCTTGTCGCTTTTGGCTGTCACAACGTTTTTTTGAAATAGGTGTATAAAAAAGCGCTTTAAGATTAAATTCCCAAAATTATGTTATGCTTTTGACCGCTATTCTTACCGAAGCCCTGCAAGTTGAAATCAGGATGTTCCATTCACTCTCTGCATGTGTTACTTTGGCAGTTTGTACATTGATAATAACATTAAGAAAAGTAGTTTTCCGATTCCAAAACTGATAGCGCTTACCACTTCTAATAACCAAACTATCCTGAAATGTCTTCAACGTTTTGCAATCACTTCTTTTACAATTTTTTATGAAATTAAGGCTTTCTAACCGCCTGGTTAAATTTGATAGCGCTCTAGTTTAGCGCTCGTAGTCAGAATTTAAAATGTTTGTACATCGAATCAGCTGTCGTATGTTTTAAGTGATTTCAATACTAGTATGGAAAGAATCAAGTTAATAAAAATATAAAATCGTTAGAAAATCGAGCAGAGGACTGAAGAACTGTATATGTCTCACACCTTTGAAATCCTCCTCGTATTTCAAAAACGGAATTGAAAGGAGAGAAAAATCCGTATGGAATTTGTGTCACCTCTTTTGAGTTCCTTCATAAACCTAGACGACATTTTTGTGAAAAACCTTAGACAATTTTATTCAAATAAATGCAATAAACGTTAGGTTTATCGGAGTAAATCAAGCCAGCGTGGTACGACGCATTATTAATGTAAGAAGGACCCGATAAAAAGGCATCGAAGGAAATTTTGCCGGCCCCAAATTAAAAATTCTTTAAAAACCGAGGAACTAAAATTGTTTATGGCCTTGCGTGATTTCGGGATCTAGACAGCTTTTGCCTCTCTGTTTGCGTTTCAATAAGAGGTCCAATGGGAGATATACTCTAATCAATAAATTGACATAACATTCAAGTCAAAATTGGCAGTATTGAATAGAAAATGACTTATCAGAGTGCGTTGATTAATAATGAATGGCTTTTGTGTAATATGGTTATTCAGTAAAGAAAGCAGAAAATCTACCACTGAAGATAAAAAGAAAACGAATAAAACCAAGTTAGATGACGAATTTTTTTAAAAGAATGTTGGTTTTAAGTGATATAAGGATAAAAACAAAATAATAATACAAATAAACGGTGGCAGATCTAATCGAGCATTCTTAATAAACAAGTAGTCAGGAAGCTAATGAACTCGATTCCTGTTCAATATCTTTTTAGAATTCTAAGGTCACAATGATTGAAAGTTTTCGCACCAGTTTAAAATTTTCTTAGTTTTGCAACTACTGAGACATTACCTGTCATATTAGTTAAGTTTGGGGGTCATTCCCCGAGGGATGTAAAACCACGCAGGTTGTGATGTTAGTGTAAGAATGCAAAGAATGTAGTTATAATGTCGAAGTACTTACCGAGCGTTTTAGGAACCATGTCGCCGTACCCAACAGTAGTCATCGTAATAATTGACCACCAAAACGAATGGGGTATGCTTCGAAACTCTGTCGTTGGGGAACTCCCGAATTCAGCATAGTAAACAGCGCTAGAAAATAAAATAACTCCAACACAAAGAAAGAAAAATAGCAAACCCAGTTCGCGTAGGCTTGCCTTGAGTGTATGACCCAGGATTTGAAGGCCTCTTGAGTACCGAGAAAGTTTGAAGATCCTGAATACCCTCACAAGTCGGACACATCTTAGAATCGCTAAAGATGATACACTAGTGGGCTCTTTCATAGGTAATGTTATAAAAAACGGAATAATCGCTATCAAGTCTATTATATTGAGAACAGATACGACAAATTTCCATTTGTTTGGGCAACACAAAAGTCGGATGGTGTATTCGAGCGTGAACCAGGCGATGCAGAACGCTTCGATCACGAAAAACGCAGAATTTTGCTTCTGTCTTGGAACAGGTTTCTCATTTCCAGCAGTTGTGTTTGACTTTCGTTGATTTTTCGGCTGGAATTGGGGAAGAGTTTCAACACAGAACAACACAATAGAAAGAACGATTATCGTGATTGAGAATATAGCCATTGCTCTTGCCCAGTTCGAAGTGTCTGGGTGCTCAAATATACTCCACATCTTTCTCTGTATTTTATTCTTCGGCATAGGTCGGCTCTCTGGTGTGAAAGCTATATCTAAGTCATCCCCTGCTTGGCGTAAAGCATCCTCACCCAAGTCAAAAAATTTTAAATTACTGACAAACACTTTTCTTGGGATGTTTGGAGGTCGTATCAACACTCCACAAGTTTGGTAGTAAGCCAATATAGATTCAAAACAAATCCGATTCTTGTCGAAGAAATATTCCTTTTTCTCGTGGTCATAAAACTTCTCTCTTCTCTGTCGATTTCCAAGCAGAGAGTCCGGGAATCTTTCCAGAGTTTGATCGTATGTTTCATATCGGAGTCCGGAAACATTTATGACAACACGATTCCCAAGACTTGGATTCCTAAGGCTTGAAGCTTTTGGGACTTTACTTTTGGAATTTGGTTCTTGGTTTGATGAAGTTTCCTTGCTTTCTTTCGACATTTCATGAATCTTTTACTCCTTCACTAACCCAGCTTCATAATACCAAACACATAAGCTGTAAACATGGTCAGTATTCAGTCCTTGGACGTTGATCATCGACCGTTGTGATCTGTCCGCGAGCACACGTCTTCTTGTTGTCCAAAATGATTATGACTTGTAATCATAACCAACTTAAATGAGAATAATTGGCGCCTTCATAGATACTTGTCTAACTGAACGGTTATTTTAGAGTAAGTTAACGTTTTTACCAGAGCCGTGGTTTCCTAGGTTGATGCGGTATTAAACAGTTCATCTGAATCGCTGATCAAAATAGCACAAAAAGTCAAAACAATAACCTCTCAATAAATAAGTTCACGATTCAATGATTTCGTTAAGCTCAAAAAATACCGAAATGTTCTTCGTAAAACTCTCACGCAGTGCAGGTCTAGCATCAGGTGCTGTAAGACTCCAAAATAATCGACTTTCTCGGCAACATAGCGTGGAATTTGGTTCGCAAATATTGACCGATGCTCTGATAGGATTTTTTTTGACAGAAACAACACAGGGTTCCCTCTCACTTTACGCTCTGTCGAGTTGACAAATGTGACGTTCAAAAAATGTGGTCTGTTTTTGATTCAATTTCTCAAAATAACCGATCTGATTTTATATGAGCACGACAAAGCTTATAACGGTTTGGCATCAGTAATGTTTTCGAAGTTTCTGGACTTGTTTTATTTTTTCCACATAAATTAGGAAGCAGTTTTGATTATCGGATATAATCCA
The DNA here is from genome assembly GCA_011763375.2 of Heteractis magnifica. Taxonomy (NCBI): domain Eukaryota; kingdom Metazoa; phylum Cnidaria; class Anthozoa; order Actiniaria; family Stichodactylidae; genus Heteractis; species Heteractis magnifica. The sequence continues at coordinate 7,538 of JAADYU020047333.1, forward strand.
CCATCATTGCAATCTCTTTGTCCCGAGTACTGATGGGGGATTCAGAAGGCTATCAGAGCTGGTGTGGGGATTATGCAACTGGCATGCCAGTGACTTCTTTACTATTCTGTTACTAAAAAATAACAATGAATTTGAGTCAGTGAATACTTGGACAAATCAGGACTCAGAGAGTCCTTGAAGATGATTGTCGATTTTGGTTCAAATATGAATCGACGACTGCTATTGTACTAGGCTCTTCCGTTTAAAGAAGAGAACCCGCAAAGGGCAGTGGGCCTGAATGACAAAGGACACTAGTGTTGGTTTGTCTCATGGATTAAGACTGGGACGGTGTGCGCAGTAATTTTGGACAAAATGACTAGTAACATATGATGGAATCTTCAGAGGCGGATCCAGGATTTTTTAGGGGTGCACTTGCAGTTTTTTTGAGGGGGTGCAACACTTATGATCGGGACTCGGAGCACCAAAAGTAAATAATATCAAATCCATAATTGACTGTTATATTTAGTGGCTCATTTGATGCTCTTAATGTATGCCCTCTTTGCTTTCAAGTCATATATGTAAATAGATTAACAGTTGTTATTTTTCAGTGGTTGTTGTTTATGTTGTCATGTATATGCTCTTGTATGCTTCTTTACTTATCATAGCAATAGTATTGGATTACTAGCCCGCAAGACCAAGCGACTTAGCTTGATTAACTTTGCTATTTCCTCTCCTGCAATTGGATTTACCAAAGGCAACACGACCTCAAGAGGACGGTGTGATCGCGTTCTTTTTCATGCGCGCGCTGTCCTCTTCTTGATTCACGTCTTCAACGTTACGGTATTAAGAAGCCAAAAAAATCACGCAGACGCAGACGTCACGCGGACGTTTTCATTCGCGCGCCGTCGTTGTTGAAGTTTCCGTTCTCAACAGAACGTCACTTCAAGTTGTTTCACGTTCTAAAACCTTGAAGACTACGGCACGCGCATTAGACAAGAACCCAAGCAATGAATCTGACATGAATTGTGTCTCAGTCTTTATTTAACCTCTAGAATGGATTAAAATGGTTTTTAAAAATTTTCTTCCTCCATAGTTATAATAATAAAGAAGACACAAACAATTTTAGAAGGTTGAAATTTTATTTTTGAATATTCTTAACATTTTTTTCTAATTCATGTCAGATGCATTGCTTGGGCTCCCTGTGTTTGTCACTGCTAAATCTGTCCAATTCCACGCGTAAGCGCAGCGAATGGTTGAAATAATTAACACGAGAAGACAAACGGCTTTATATCTTCAAGACCCCGAGTAATTTTCCTATTACTAAACAAATAAAATATTTTCCCCCACTTTTAGTTGATTATACTCAAGTGAAAATGTTTAAACTTAAACTGCCTATAGCCCAGGTGACACTGAATATTCTCAGTATTGATTCTATATACACCAGTTTTCATACATCGGTTCACTGGTCAAACACAAAGCATTCAGCCGAGGCTCCAAGGGGATATTTGCATAATCCTTTGAAACTAAGGCCACTGGACCTTGACGCCTCGCTCGGGCGCTTTGTGTTTGGTCAGTGAACCGATGTATGGAAACTGGTGAATGAGGTGAGTCGTTGAATGACCAATATTAGTCTTTAAGTTATAAGAGTTTATCCTTGTCATATTCTAATGACTGTGACATCAGAGGAAATTGTTATGTTTATTTGTTGTTCCTTGTAGTTGAAACACTGGCTACTCTGAAAACAAATTTGCAATTGTTTTTATAAGAGTCATGGAGAAAAGGAGAAAACACTTTTCAAATTCCATAGAATCCCAGTGTACCCATTCCAAATTCAATGATAAGTTATGAACACAACAATACTGACTTAGCTGAAGTTTCGACAGTTATTAACTTAATTTCCTTGTAGTTCAATGGTATCCTTTAGCGGGACTTTGGTTCTGCCTTGCCAGAACAGACTCCTAGCCAAAACGAACTTAACCGTCAAAATTGTCGCTAATTACTCAGACAATATCAATTTCTACAAAATGCTGCATAATATTGATGGACATTGTAGTCATCACCTGCAGAACTCTCTGGAATGATAGCATTTATACCAAAACAATTGTCGACTTGGGAGGCCTATAAGATTCCACGAGGACAACCTCCTGCTGTGGACGGGAATCACCCGAGCTAATTGTCCTGATCTTAAATTAAACAAATGCTATCTCTAGAAAGTTGTTACGGGAGTTCTCAGCCCAAAATCCACATATTTTCATATATTGACCAAGCTTAGCTTCTCTTTTAGTTAATTTGTGTACGGAGTAGGCGTAATTCAAAAGCGAACCCGACGAGTTTCAAATCAACTAGTAGATCCATTCAAATCAGCTTGATTTTTCATTCGCTCCCTTGACAACCGGTAGAAACAGTGCAATGGCTTCCTCCGTCCGCGCGGAAAAACGACTAAGATTTGTTTTAAAGATTTTATATAGAGAATAATATATGGGCGCGCGGAGATATGGAATTTATCTTCGAGTGTTCAATTTGATATCTCACGAGTGAGCG
>JAADYU020047444.1:0-10056 GCA_011763375.2 Heteractis magnifica
GGGGGGGGGGGGGGGGGGGGGGGGGAGTAAAAGGGTGGGGTAATGGAGAGGTCATTAGAGGGCAAGTCAATGAAGAGAGATACCAAAGGGATGTCTCAAGGGTGGGGTGGGTTAGGGGAGGGAATAAAGAGGTAAGGGTGGGGTCCATTAGGCTATCGATAACTTAAGAATATCACCAGAGTACTTTTTCTATATATCGTTTTGATCTAGACAGCTTTCGAAACTATCACCTCTACTGCTAAAACAAGCAAAAACCCGTAATAAGCTAGGGTTTTCAGACATCAAGACTTGATCAATTCAATCGATAAAATTTGATAAAATCGGCTCTACAAAAATGAGAAATTCCCTATTGGAAAACAAAAAATATACTCACTTTTGTAACGTTTTCTATTTTCTTTAAGTCTGATTCTATTTAAAAACATCCCTGTAAATCCTGAATCAAAGTCCAAATAAAGAGGAACTATTGTTTGAAAACATTAGTATGTTAGACTGAATGATCACTGGAGTTGATTAAACCGTAGTTGAATTCAGAGTGTTTTGTTGACACTGCAGAAAGTCGAAACCAGAAAATGTTTTAAGACGTTTGGGCTTTCATTGAGTGTCCGTTATGAGTTCAGAAGCGGATTTAGAGGGAGATATTGGGTAACACCACCTAGTACCTTACCCTCCATAAGGAAAAGAAAGTGCCGACCGTCCGGACTCTTATTATATGTGCTACTTTCTCTTGCGAATACAATGGGTGCGCGTTCCCCTATAAAAGAAATCCTGGATCCGCCCCTAGTTTTGAAACATTCGCGCGTGTTTAATCGTAGATTTAAGAGAGAAAGCGAAATTAAAATGACGAAGCTTTCTTTTCTTTGCGTGTGCCAAAGTCTGGTAGGTTCCATCACATCCTCATCCGTAATCATGCAGGAAGAAAAATGGTTCAGTAGGCACTGTTTAATACCTGGTTTGCGGGGATGCCATGTCGAAAGGTAGTTACAGGGGAGTTCCGTAGGCACTGTTTAATACCTGGTTTGCGAGGATACTATAGAACGGTAACATAGAGGGGAGTCCAGTTGCACTATCTAATACCTGGTATATAGTTCCTTATTCCTTGATAAGTGCCGTAGATCGGTCTATCCTGGAAATTCTCAATAATTTTCAGTAGTAGACTATTAGGCCTCATTTGAACTTGATCCATAATCATTACAGATCTACTCGAAAAATCGATCAAAGAACACATAAGGGACCGTTCATTTTTTATCAGGGGGGGGGGAGTTAGCGGCTTTTGGAATTTTTGCTAAAAATTTTGTGTAGCTCCCCCTTTTTATTCCATAAAAGTTTCACTTGGCCCCCCTCATTTTGTCCATGTTTTGCATGACCCCCCTCCAACATATCATATTTTTTCTATGGCCCCCTTTCATAGACAAATTTTTCAGGTGCCGCCCGAAATAAAAACCACCAGCCCCTCCTCCTGATAAAAAATGAGTGGTCCCTAAAAAATTTACTTACCATTTTGAAAGAAAATTTGAAGTCATCAACCCGTCTTACAAGCAGAATGAAGGCCAAAGTGAACAAAAAACTAAATTTTTCAGCTTCTTTGGGATAAACAGATCACATTTATCAATGTAGACGCTCATGCAAATAGAAATGATCATTTATTACGGGATTTACAGGTCGTTAATGGGTCCTACAAACAAAATGAAGGCTTCAAAGTGAACTGCAAGTTCCTCAATATGAGTGATTTTTTTCACCACAGAAAAAGACCACAGGTAGCCCAGTTTACACTCATATTACAGTTAGGTATCAGTCTCTCGCGTTCGTAGATGGAGGAGGAGGCCTGGTCCTAGTTTGAAGACAAAATGGCCGACGAGAAGATAAGAAAAATTTGAAAGAAAAGACAAAAAAATCATTGTACAAAATTACAGTACACTATAAACATGGCTCCAATGGTGAGAATCAAAACTAGATACGTTGCTTGAACTAGGAACCAAATCTTAATTCATGATATGAACTCTTTCATTTTATTTTTTAGATAATAAGAATCCAGTCTTGCGAGGGAACCGTGCGAGTGAAAACCTCACCTGATGAAACTCTCTCGACATTTTTAAACAAGGTAAATCTTATTTATTAATAAGATTTTATTTATACATATATAAGCGAGTATAAATGGTAGGGTTTAGATAGTTTATAATCTAAATACTAGCGCTTTTTTTACCGGCTTATCCCCTTCTCACAGGGTTACGCACGAGTTTTAATTTTTTTAGTTTTTTAATTTTAGGAGATTATTTTCTAGACTCTGACATTCTTTGACGCATTGCTGAGTTCATTCAAATGTACAAAAATCATTGTACATTTTATTGTGGTTTAGTTCTAATTTTATGTAAAGCGCAAAAATGTATTCAGGTTTATGTAGTTTTATCATGAGTAAGCATTTTTATTCCTTTTAAGTTTATCATCATTTTTTGGTGACTTTAAACAACGTTACTTTAATATAGGGCTATAAACTATCCTCCCTGATTGCCAAATGATCTTTAACTCCTTTTCCCCCCAGAAAAATCCTCTTTTGTATTATATGAATAATTAAATATTAGATAATCATAAAAGTCTGTCAAATCTCTGTTTCTTTATTTTAGTCTGAAAGTATTTTTAATTCCTCATAAATGTAATTATTTGTATGACTTGTTCTTTTAGGTTGCAAAAGAACTCTCACTTCCAAAGAAAGGCTGGGTGTTATATAAAAACAGGAATAAAACTGAAAAAATTGACAACTCGACAAGAAAGACTCTAGATTACATATCACTCAAGTTAGTATATACAACTACAAAATTGAAAAACATGATTATAGCCAGAATTATATGTGGGGAATTTACCATGGCTTAATGACTTCCACATTCAAGTGTTGTAGTTTGATTATAAAGTTTCAGGAAATATTCATAACCCCTCCCCTCCCCCCATATGAAGATTTGGATTTCCAAGGCATGGTGAGAGTTTGAGGAAGGCACATTCTGAACAAATGTGAAATATCCATACCTCCCCCCCTCCCCCTAAAGGAAATGGAATCTCAAACAAGGGTGGATATCCAGGAATTAGAGAAAGGGGGGACTGGAAGACGTCTGTGTTAGAGGAACTGCTATAATTAACCAAAGGAGGTCTGGGGAATGTCAAAATAAAAGGTTGGCTATGGCCTCTTGCCACCTCTCCCCTCCTCCCCAAAAATCCTTCCATGTCAAATAGGTTAGAAAGGTCCAAGATAGTGTGCCTTCACTGTTAAACTCTTGGGGGTAGGGGTCCTCTGATCTTGGTGGAAGAGGTGTCAAACTTTTCAAGATTTATACATCTTAACTTGCACATATTTCCTCATTATTATCATGACAGACATGGAGACATGTTATTCCTTGACAATTCCAAACTTTTGGAGTCAGAGGCTACTAATGACTCATTGGCATCTGTGATGTCATCATCATCATCATCCAATAGTACTGCATCATTGAATGATGTCAGGGAAGATGAGATTGATGTGTTTCTGTTTAAACAAGATGGACTTATTTACAGAAAGAAGGACCCCCATATGTAAGTAGTGATACCGTATATCACATTTCACAGTTCATGGATATTGTGCTTTTATTAATTGATGAAATATATTGATAGGGTCCTTGTGATTGTATTCAGAATGTTATTTCTGTCACAGGTGTCACCATGGAGATAATAGCAAATGTATACACTGTGTCCCTTTGGAGGTACTGTATCTATACATCAATATAATATTATGGTTTCAGAAAACTAACTTTATTGGGAATAAGTGTACAGCTATTTCAAATATTGCCATAGGCAACTTGAGATAGCTCATGCCAGAACCATCTCAGATGGACAAATGGTGCAAATGACAAAAGCTAAAATTGCTATAAATGGCTTCTTTTGGCTTTTGGCATTATTAACTTAATGACATTGTTTTAATAATGTGGACCCAGGTCTTGGAATGACCTATCCATTATAATGGCACATGTTACTTAGCAATAGCAACCTTTTGAGAATTAGTTAGAATGGTTTTTGTACCAGTAGGAACAGAACATACTCGGTGTGGTATGCAATAGCGATGAAATGGCTTCTCAGGCATTAATGTGAATTATCCAATCACAGTGTGTAATTATGCTAATGTGTTTCTACAGTATGGCTATCCAGCTGAGCAAATAACTAGCTGCACAAAGCATTGTTGGTCAAAACCTCCAGCCCTCACTCTTTGTTTTTAAAATTATTTCTTGCGTGTTTTTTTGATAATTCAAAGATAAAATTTCACTTTGTTTAATAGTTTTGGACTTTTCTAGGACTCAAAATACATTGGATTAAATTTTCAAATGTTTTCAGGTAAAAAAAAGGGCTTGAACATAGGGCCGGCCATGTAAAAACACAATGGACTGTGATTGGTTAGACAATTTATTTCCGCTCAGCTGGATGGATTTGACGTAGCATTTCCCACCCCTTATGAGATCCACGCAATATAACTTTACTTTAATCATTATGAAATAATACTAATGATAGCTGTTATGGGTTGTAGCCATATGATGAAACATATCTAAAGGAACATGACCCTCCTATAAAACACATGTCATTTCATGCCTACTTAAAGCGACTGTGTGACGTCTCTGACAAGTAAGTGTTATCTGCTAGTCAACATTTTATTTTCCAGAAATAATGCTGTTTTATTACTGATGAATATATCTTAGGGGCAAGTTTGCAGTTGTTGAGGATGTCAACTGTAAAGTTAAACCAGGGTGCACTGAACATCCCCCATGGCCTGGTGGAATCTGTACAAAATGTCAACCAAGTGCCTTAACACTTAAAAGACAGGTACTTAGGAAATTTTTTCCAATTCCCAAACTGAAAAAGATTGGGAAAAAGATACCAAACCCAGTGATGGGACATGACAGTTATTCCATTTTTCAGGGATAATGATGTCCCACTACTGGTTTTGGCATCATTTTCCTAATTTGTTTCCAATTTGGGAAAGAAAAAGTTTCCTGTGCTTTGTAAATGTGTGTTGTAAAGGGATATGGTGGTTGCCGATATGGTCTGCAATTTTCAAGGGAGTTTGATATGACAAGATTTTATCATATTGCAAAAAAGAGTTTCAATGGCAATTGAGAGATTAAGAGTGAAAGGGGGTCATTTCAGTATGTATAGTCCAGTCAATTTTTTTCCCTTGCATGTTTTTTCCCCATAGGAATATAGGCACGTGGACAACATATTGTTTGAAAACCCTTCAATCGTAGAACCATTTCTAGATTATTGGAGAAGAACAGGAAACCAAGTATGTATATTAATAAATTAATAAATAATCCTGTCATAATCCATCAATGCTGTAATCAAGATCATTGTCCCTAGCACCACTGTTATTATCATCATCACCCTTAAATCATCTAATGATCATAAGTTATCATCACTACAAGCATTGTCAGGTTGTTGTTATATCTATTGCCATTCCCATGGCCATTGCTGTTGCTGTCACTGCTGCCCTTGCCATCACCATTGCTATCGCCATCGCCATCACCATCGCCATCACCATTGCCCAGTACTTGCCCTCACCCTCATAGGCATCATTGTTTTGTTATTCATTACTCTCACAAATGGTAATAAACTTGAGAAAAATAAGCTGACTAATTGAGATCAAAAGTTATTCTCTCATGAACTTTCAGCTCGTTTGGCAAAGCCTTTAACAAGTGTTATTGAGTATTAGTGTCATTTTTCTCAATCCTTTAACAAGATCTGATAACTTTAAACATGTTTGCTGATAATAAACTTCTTTTTAAAGTCTGGCTAATAAGAACGTTTGATATTCATTTCAGCGTATTGGATTTTTGATTGGGCGATATGAACACCATAAAGAAGTACCACTTGGCATTAGAGCTGTAGTAACTGCTATATACGAACCCCCACAGGTATGTTAAATTTCATTATTAATAATACTTTGGTATTCATACAAGGCATATTTCATGAAATATATAGGTCTGCAAAATTTCCATACTCCTACTAACTCCTACTAAAATGGAAAACCCCACCCTACTACCCCTAGAAAGTACTGGTACTAGAATATACCCACCCCAGACTCTCCCCACATCTAAGAGTTTTCATTCCATTCTCTTGAGAGAGGTGTGGATATTTTTTGCTTTTCAACATGATGGTGTTAATATAATCCATGGCATCTAACAAGGTTGTGGTGTTTTTTTTACAGGAATGTACCCCAGATAGTATTGAGCTTCTTCCAAACAATAACTTAGATGCAGTACAAAAAGTAGTGGCAGATCTGGGCCTACAGTTTGTAGGTTGGATCTTCACTGACTTAGTCCCAGATGACATCAAGAAAGGAACAGTTAAACAGCTGCGAGGCATTGATACACACTTTTTGACAGCAGAGGAGTGTATCATGGCAGCACACTTTCAGAACCAGTATGCTTCTCCTTGTCGATTCGCATATTCAGGAAAGTTTGGATCCAAATTTGTAACTGTTGTCGTTTCAGGTATGAAATATCCATAGAGGCTGCCATGATGTGTGCCATTATATCTGCATTACTATTATATTATAATTTTGGTTGATGTCAAATTATTTCTTGTTAGTTATGAAATGCTTTGAATACTATGTGAATAATTTTTCATATTTTTTCTTGGTCAAAACTTCAGGTCATGAAGGAAACCAGATTGGTTTTGATGGCTATCAGGTAAAACTAAATGAAAATAATTACAGTAGTAACATTTAAGGCCTAGACACACAATGCAATATTCCCTGTGATGTTACTTATGACAGCAAAATTGCACTGTGTGTCAACTGTTGTATGTGACATTTCAGAAGTAGAAATGAGTTCTACTTTTGTGACATCGTGCACAACAGTTTGCATGGATAGACACACGGTGTGATTTTCCCATTGCAACTAATGTCGCAGGTAACGTTGCATCATGTGTCTGAGCCTATAAAAGTATTGTTTACTAACTCTTCCATTTGAATTCCCAGGTGTCCAATCAATGTATGGCTCTGGTACGAGATGACTGTCTGGTACCAACTCTAGATGAACCAGGACTTGGTTATGTCAGGGAATCATCCGCTGACCAATATGTACCTGATGTCTTTTACAAGGTAAGAATGCTGTGGCTTTCTTTCAAAGTTGGGTTACCTCTGTTTAAGTTTCATTGATCCTTTACTTTGGGCTATCTGTGGCATCAGATTACCTGTCATAATCATAGTCATTTGCATATTCACAGGATAAAGATTCATATAATAATGAAGTAACTCTACTAGCAAGACCTATGCCAATAGAATATGTCCTTGTACAGGTAAGTACTGTATTATTATTCTCATGTATAGTATGATTAAGTCTGAAGGGTGACCATAAAATAGGAATGGGTTACCTGTGGACTATCATTTTACCAAGATGCCTTGCAGGGATAAGAATCATCAAATTATAGATGGGTTACCTGTGACATGTGTATTTCCCAGTGGTCTCTATTGAATAGAATAAAATATCTCTTATTTGATATTAATACATTAGTGATAATTAATTGTTAATACAGGTATCAGCAGCTTTCCCAGTAGAACATCAATATCAATACACTTTTCCTCTCACAAGAAATGGTACAGTTTTCCCTATTGAAAACAGAGAGAATATCGGAGAACTACAGGTAAGCCTTCAAACCAGGTGATCTCACAAGGGCACTTCCGGTTAGTATTAGCCAATCAGAATCATTTTTGTCGCATCGTGAAAAGTGCCATTATGAATTTAAAAATGGCGTCTTTCGAGATGGAATTTTACAAAAGAAAGTAGAAGTTTTATCATAATCTGAGATTTATGTTTTGTTTTCGAGGTTTTCGAGGTTTGTTTGTTGTTCCAATGGAATCATTGAGATATTGTGCCGGTATTGATCCTGGTATTAGGAACTGTTTGCTTTGATAAATAATCCTTTGCGTGTTTTGTAGTGAGATCACCTGGAACTTTGAAATCAAATTTTTAATCCAATTCTTAATATCATTCTGTATTCCTTGTGTTTTTGTGTAGAATCTTGATGTGGTTGTGAAGCATATTCACCAGTATCCTTCAGGAGAATTCCTTCAAGCAATGACAAACTTTCATCTATTGGTTTTCCTAGCTACAAGTGACATGTTGCCTACGAAGGTTTGTTGACAGTTAGTTCCAATCTAATTATATCAGCACACCTATCTCAAATTCATGGTCCAATTGTTTATGCCATATGCATTTACTGTGATCTTTTTAGAACCAGTTAACACCATTATGCATAGCAATAAAGAATCAAGATGCAGAGGCAATATTTGACTGGAAGAAAAGTGAACGCTGGAGGACTATAGAAGAGATTGTAGCAGCACAAGGTGGGGCTAAACTATATTCTTTTTGGTTTTGAAAGCTGTGAAGTCCCTACAGTGCCAGGACTGTCATGAAACGTCCATCTTGTTAATACTTTTTTAACAAGGAAAAAATGGGAAGCCCACAAAGCATCAGTGTGAAAATATTTGTTTTCATACCTTTCATTAACTTAGTCTGTATTCCCATGCATATTTCACTTCTTTCTTGTTGAATTTGAGGGGCATGTTGCATAGACACAATGGCTTGTTAACTGATGCACATTAAAACTATATTGTGTTTTTGCAAAGTCCCCATCAAATTGATGCAAATAAGCAAAGCAAAATGCTTGGTCATAAGAAGCAGCATATAAGAAGGAAGAATGCAAAACCTGGGCCTCCTGTGTTGGAATATTTTTGAGCCAGCTTATGTCATGGGTAGTAATTGAATATAGCATTTTCACTCTTTGTTGCGTGGACCAAAAGACAAAAGACATGGCATCCATGTTGGTGTTCCAAACAAAAGGACCTAATTTGACGTCTTGTTTAAGGTATACCAACATGACCATGATGATGTCACATGAAAATGCTGTATAACAGAAAAATACTATTTATTCCCTGTTTTATGTAATCTCTTTTTCAAAAAAATCTTTTTAGGGCCTTCTTCTGGACTTGCACATGGGTCTGGAGACGTTGACATGGAGGATGTCAGTCAAGCATCTGCAGGCTCAACATGGACATGTAAACACTGTACATTTATCAATGGGTTCAGAGAATCTTGCGAGATGTGTGGATTACCTAGAAACTAACACAGAAAACTAATAAAACCAAAGGCCATCAAATCCAAGCAACATTTTGTAAAACCACAGGAAGCTCATGCACAGTATTTGTGCTCACACAAATATTTCCTTCAACTTTCTTTAGTTTGTATTTCCTTCCTTTTTGTTATATGGGGGCACAAGTACTGAGTTTGGGCTACCTGTGGTGAATTGGGTCTGACCATTCAACACAGGCAGCCCATTTTTCTGGTTTAAGTTGCTGTTCAGGAAAACAACCCTAAGGTGTATAAGGTGTATTTTAATGTAATTTCTGTGGTTTCTTCAAGAATATTATTAGGTCAAAAAATTACCTGCGATTCTTTACTGTTGTGAAAAGTAAACAAATTATGAAAATGAATAAATTTCAAAGTTTCTATTCACTGATTGATTTCTTAGGGGTTTATGGTTGTTTAGGGGATTTATGCATATTCCCATCAATGTCAAAATAGGCCCATTATTCTGCATTACCCTGCCTAATGGGCCCCTCCCCATTAGAGCAGATTTTGTACAACTATGAAAAGCTCCCTTTAGTGCCTTAAGTGTGCCTTGCCGTGACCATGATGTTTTCTAAAAATTTTGATGTGCCTTGCCGTGCCTTGACTGTGTCATGACTGTGTTCATGCCACAAGCTTTTCACAGTCATACAAAATCCGCTCTATCTGCCCAAGCAATTCATGATACCTTTTGCAAATTCCAACTTTAAAAAGAGGAGAGCAGCTTTTTCAAGGATAATGTACTTTTAATTGGGTTCAGGGGGCAAAAGATTCATCAAAAGGTGATTCATGAGTTTTTTTGGTGGTGGTGGGGTTGGGTCATCTTATCCTCCCCTCCCTTCTGATACTACCGAAACAGGTAGAGTGTGAATTGGGCTCAAGAAAACACACTCGACGGTGACAACAAAGATAAACGTCGTAT
>JAADYU020047554.1:0-10053 GCA_011763375.2 Heteractis magnifica
CCTTGCGTGATCTTGACCTTGGACTTGCTTGAAAGGGCTCGATCGTGACCTTGAACTTTCTTGATCTGGAACTTGCTCGATCTGGACCTTGAGCTTGCTCAAACTTGACCTTGAACTGCCTGAACTTGAGCGGGCGCAGTGATCCACAGGAACTGATAACGTCTTCACGTCGTCAGCGACCAATCTTCACAGTAAGATTAACCCCTTGCTATGATTAGTAAATATCGGTATCTGTCTTTGATAAGTAGTAGTTCTTTGTCGCTCTGTTCCATGTGGGAGGCAATAGAAAAGTTAGACATGCGCAGACCATAACGAATACAGCATGTAGAGCATTAAGCTTCGTCATTCTAAAATAAAAGATATGTTTAATGCCCCAGGATACTTGGTACTGTTAGTGACAAATTATCGTTTGTGCCGTTAAACCGGAAATCTTTAGTGGGTGACGCCTAGGGATTATTTAGCAACCCTACTTTTTAAATGGATGAAATTGCCTCCCTAGGCTTGGCATTCGACAAGAAGACGTGCAATTCCAAGAACGAGAGCAGACCAAAAGAATCGTTTACTCTGTCGTTTATGGAGTTGGTTAGTTCTTTTATTTCACCAGCCCACCCTTTCCCTCTCTTCTTTATGACCAGTCCCTAAATATAATTTTCTCTCTAGGTCGCGAAAGGTTAGCAAAAACTCTAGGAGTAAGCACAGCTAAGGCAAAGGACTTTATGACAAGCTTCCTTGGTTGGTGAAAAATACAATTACGCGTCATTAAAATAGTTACATTTTCTTCTGCCTACACATAGAATTTCTTTAAAATGTTAACCACTTTTTCTTGTTTTTGCGCAGAAAAATTTCCAGGGATAAATGTTTTTACTCGGAAATGCATCGAAGAATGTAGACAAAACGGTAGTTTTTCATATGCATCATCTTTTTCATTAGCAAATAATTCTGATTTTCTGACAACTGTCTTTGTCTTTTTTGATAGGATTCGTAAATACGATATTCAAAAGAAAGCGCTGGTTTTCGAACATTAACTCACCTCAGTTTAGTCTTCGTGCTCAGGCAGAGAGACAAGCAGTTAACTTTGTCGTGCAAGGCAAGTTTGTAACCAGATGCTACAGGGACAGTGGAGCAATTCACCGATTGGCCCCTAGCTATCACGTAGTGTAATTTGTGCTACATTGTGTTACGGTCACGAAAATGTTCGGACATTGTTCTCTGACGGCCGTACGAATGCACTAACTTTTGAACATGTTTTGATAAGTTTTTCTCCTTGAAAACAGCAAGGGCATTTTAAATCAGGGTTAAATAACAAGATTTTGGTTATATTTAGAGACTTGTAAAAAGTTCCCCCCACTTCTCCGCAGTCTCTGTGCTAGTTCTGCCCATCCGTATCCTTTTCGCTAATTCTGTTTTCTTGTTTAAATAAATATATATTTTTAATTCAAGGATCCGCAGCTGATATCTTTAAATCAAGTATGATCCAAGTAGTTCGATCTATACAAGATGATCCCACATTACGTGCAAGGTATTACACAGATCGAACCCAATAACAAAGTACCTGACTGTTAATGATGGCTGTGACGTCACGTGCAAAGAATGGCGATTGTTTGCGATATAATTAAATCAATTATTGCCAGCTGGAAATTCACATCAATTCTCAATTCTTTGTGCTAATGTTTACTTTAATTACTGATGTTTTAGGCTTTTGCTTCAAATACATGATGAACTGCTTCTCGAAGTCCCAGATGATGATATTCCAAAACTGAAAGGTATAGACCTTTTTAGCACAAAAGCAAACGTTACCTTATTTTATACCTAGTGTCATTCCCTTTGACTGCAAGTATTGCAAACAATCACATAATATTCAAGATAATGGCACATGCTCTAAAAAGGTAGACATTACGCCCATACTTAATTGCTAGAAACTGAATAAGCTACCATAAATCCTTTTAAATGTCTTATGAAGTTGTCTTGTAATAATCGCCCAGTTTGAAACATGTAAAATACTCTTTCTGTATTATATTTGTAACTTGTTACAAACTCATTTTAAGTTTCTTCTTTGTTTGTAAGTTGTTAAGTCTATTATATTTAAAGTTCTAAATTACTTTTTATTTAAATATATATTTATTTCACACTAATCCTGCCCAGATTAGCTAATAGCTATTTGCAGGTGCGTGCCTGTTATATACATATATATATATATTTTCCAACCTAGATCTGTAAATAAACTTGAACTTGAACTCTCTGCTCCAGATGCTCTGCTCTGCTCCTATACTACACAACTTCACCATGTCACTATGTTTTGCACCAGTATATTACTACCTAATTCAGTAATGTAAACAAACTTTTTAATTTACATTAAAACTTAAATCATGAATAATATTAACAATACGTATTTCTAAACAGAGCTTCTGAAATCGACGATGGAAAATAGTGCAAGATTGTTTAGTATGAAGCCTTGCTTAAAGGTAACTGGATGCAACTTGTAGGTTTTTAAAATATTCTTCTTAATTTTCTTCTTTTTCGCCAAAGCTCCTCATACTGACTCTATGAATTATATAGTTTTGCATACCGGCACTTGAACTATTTAACAGCGGTGAAGAAGGGAAGGACATGTTTTCCAGGCTGTTAGTTAGCAATTTAGAGTAATTTCATAATTTATAGTTTCATAATAAGAATACACGCAGTCGTAGTAGTATCGAGTTTAAGTGGGACAAGGATATTCTCAACTGAATTAGAGTCAGAGTTTAGGTCATTTAGTAAAAATTAAAATTCATCCTTTTTTTTAAAGGTTCCACTTCATGTCAACATGAGCACAGGAAAAACATGGAGCCACATGATTACTATTTAGTAATAGACCGATCCCGCCAAACACTAGCTCCACCAATGAGAGCATAAAGTTTTCCCCGAGGGAATATTGAGGGGTGGACAAACAAAACTACAAACCTCTCGTTTTCAGGGACATTTAAACATTGATTGGCTATTTGTGTCAATGTTCTCCCGCGTTACACAAAATAAAACTAAACCGTATATAATTTTTAGTAATCGACATTTATTTTATAGCGCAATCTCGATAAAAAGTTTTGGCTTGTCCGACCTAGCAACAGTATCTATGGATGGCGGAATCGGTCTATTGCTAAGAACAAGCTAGATAATAATGATGAATATTATCTTGAACGTAGTCAGTCGTAAGTATGTGTTGAAAATCAGGATTTATTAATTTTTAGGTAATTTGGTTCGATTTTTTGCGGAAAAGTGGAAGGATTTCTTTTTCAGGATATTTGTTTAGCAATTTATGCTACCTTATTTTCTATCTTTATATCTCATGCTAAAGATGAACTCTGCAATCGTAGATCGGAAACAGAATGTCATGGATAGTATGTTTGCACCAATAAATCAATTTATTATAAAATTATCGATAAAATACCTATTTTTCTTCATTGCGAAAGACTGATATTTTCACATATTCGCTGTGCTCACTCGTTAGAGATCTTTTCAACACTTGAAAATCCGTACCTCCGCGCGCCCATGTAATTTATTGCGTAATGTACTACCACTACCAGAATGCTTTGAGTGGCTCCTATTGTTATGCAAATGTTACCAATTGTCTATTTATTCTCAGTAGAGTAGAAAAAGCCTAATAAGATAGCATTTTGACAAAGCATTCTGGTAGTGGTAGTAAAATAACGCTATCATGAAAACGTCCTATTAAGCTAGGGTCTGGTTTTATATGGAAAATTGGTAAATTTATCGATCACATCAAAGCTTATATCCCCTCTAGGGACACTGAAATCAAGTCATTTGGTGGCTTTATCGATCTTGATCATGTGACCATTATCTGACATTTCTACCTGGTTTTCAGGCTCTGTGTTTCGGCAAAGGAGATCACTCCTTGTCACAAAACGTATCGAATGCGCATGCGCAAACTCTAGAAACGTCCACTTGTTATCACAGCTTCGTAACCATGTTTTTTTAGTCTAAGAAAGCTTTTCAATTGTTTTAACATTGTTTATAAAATGTTCTAATTTGAATACCATCTGGATACACGAACGTTATTCAAATAACGTTTTATCTTACGCCTTATTTACATTGTGAACGATTTCAACTTTTTCACTAAAAAGTTGTGACTGTGCTTTAGGTTTGAAAATTATTTTCAAGCAAGTCTTCGTGCTTACCAGACAGTATTTCATATTACTGAGAAATTTATGAGCCAGTAAAACCTCAGTCTCTACTAAGTGTACCTTTTGTTAATGGGTCGTATTTTTGATAGGGGCAATAAATGTTATTCATATACTATGAAGACAGGTTTTTTATACGAAGAGGACTTTTAAATCTATCACTGGTGGGATTTGCATGCAGTAACAATACATGCGATCAAATGCGCATAACCGTATAACAAGGATAGTTAAGGGGGTGTATTTTTAGTCAAAATAGTTTATACACTTTATTATTAAACAATATTAATAAATTATAATTAATTAGGAAAAATGTTCGAAATATCTTTCGATTGTATAATACGTATTCACTCGTCCCTTCAAGAAAACACCATTTGCAGTTTCCACGGTTAGATAAAACACAATCTTTTATTTAAATACGTTGTGGAGTTTTTGCAAAGCTGAGACAAATACGCCCGTTTCAAATTCCACATCTGCACAACCAAAAAGAACTGGAAAAGATATCAAGTACCATCTCAAGGTTAGATTATATCTGTAACTGCTATCGTTATTGACATTGCCCACAGGTGGTTGTATATTAATTAAGATTGTGGGTTGGTCCTTGAGATGCTATATAAACCACACGGTGAAATCTCATTTCATTACCTATCTTTCAGTTTGTACCGAAGGATCGACCAAGATGGAGTGGTTAAGAGAAGTTGTCTTTATCTGTTGTGCGCTAGTCGTTTTTGGTAAGTGAGGATGTCGTCGTTCTAACCAAGAGACACATCATTGACATTTTGAGCTCAATAATCCAATCTTCTCATGTTTAACGTACGCGGTCAATCTACGTCCATTCTTTGCATCCATGCTGTATTTTTCATAACCCCTTGCTATAACTAACGTAATGTTTTAAAAGCGATACCAACTGACGTTTCCTGAATACGATAATTCACTCTTTTATTTAGTATTCCGCTGTCCTCAATATCAAGATCGGAATAGACATGCGCAATCTTAATTCAGGCAAAGCAGCATTCCTGGATTGAATAGAAAATAATTTGATTGCCTTGGTGTTGTTTTAATGAAATGCATGGTTGTAATACTAACTTCTGCAGGGTTCAAAAAAGCAGCCGGCTACCGGCTTTAGCCGGCAATTTCAGCACCTTTGCCGGCGATTTTGTAGCCAAAAGTGCAAAAATTATATTAAGAAATAAAGTGATTTCAATCAAAAAAATTAATAATGTTAATCAATCTATGTTGTACCCTCACAAAGCAGTGTATTCTGTAGACTGAAAAGCTCAAAACAATCGTGTTTGCTAGCAGTTCAATCGTTCAATCGATCAACTCGTAGCATGCTGACCAAAAGGAATGCATGTTCAAGATTGCCTCATTTCCACGCACTAACACGTGTTTGATGCAAGAGAAGGGCCTGGGATCAAAGATCTTATCAAAATCTAAAATAAAATTATATTAACCAGACATTGATCATATCAAAAAAAAAAAAAAAAAAAAAAAAAAAAAAAAATCATGTCCTAAATATTCATTTAAGAAATTGAAAGCCAGTTGCCGGTAAAAAATTTATGCCAAATCCCCAAAGCCAGTAAAATTCATCATTTTCTGAAAAATTATTTTGAACCCTGTTCTGATTATTTGATTTCCACCCTCTTAGGTTTGAACTCACCACGACCTCCAAGCAGCCCTTCTTCTGTGGGGGAGAAACCCGCTGGTCGATCATCCTTTCCCATGCCCGGAGGTAAGCGTGTTTGCACTCGGCTTTAAAGGGTGAGGCTTAGCCATCTAATTGGAAGGCTCCGACTAGTTCAGCTCTCAGTATCCTCCCACATTTTCATGGCTAGCTCCCATTTCTTCGTGTAATACCATTGGAGAAGAGCTGAAAGTGCGTATCGCGGGCTCCCTGAGATACCAGCTTCGTACTCGTAGCTAGTCTGGATTACCTTTCATATCCACCGTTACCTTTAGACTCTAGTCTACCGGACTTGTGGGTTTGCGTTCAACTCGTATAAATTCACATGTGTGTAGCACAGACTGCATGATTAAATCCCATTGGTTTTTATTTATATTAAGATATCGTGGAAGGAGACATTGTCCTTGATGACAACACTGCAGCCATGTTACGAGGAGGAGCAAGAAATGCCATGGCCAACGTTAACAAGTGGCCCAACGGTGTTGTACCTTACATCTTAGACTCCAGTGTTGGTAAGTACTTGGTCTGCCTTACATAAGAAATTCATAATATAAAGCTTGGATGGTGGTCTTGACACGCCTTTTTTCCATAAAATTTTTTAGGTTACTATAGTTTTATTTCTGGCACTTACTTTTATTTTTACCAAGATACAACCTGTCCCTTGCACTAGATTATTATTAGTTGATGATTGAGGATTAGTATATGCCTTCCTCACGCGGCGGCCATATTGACTAAAACAACACGTTTTGCCCGTCGGGCCTCATATTAAAGCACTTCAGAACGAGTTTTTCCAGGCATTTGACCGCCACCCGATTAGCTCAGTTGGAAGAGCATCGGTCTTTTGTGCGGGAAGTGGTGAGTTAAAGCCCTGGCTGGACCATCACTGAGGGTCTTAAAATAACTGAGGAGAAGGTGCTGCCTTTGTAACAACATCTACAAATGGTTAGACCTTCACGTGGCTCGGATGATCACGATAATGGTGGTCCCGCGCATTTGATTACAGGTTTTTTTTTAAAAAATGTTGAATACTGAATACTGCATACTGAATAGTGCATTCCAAGACCAAAGGGCATTGTGGGTCTCAATTTGAAGTAAAAAGTAAAGATACAGTGATTTGCTCTCTATATGTAGCGAGTATACTGTTTCGATGGAATGCATTAAAAAAAATAAAAATAAAAAAAAGCTTTTTACATAAGACCCAAAATGCATTTCGGCCTTGGTATGCGGTATTTGGTATTCAACGTTTTTAAAATAGCTGTATATTCATATAGATATTTGCGCGTTAGAAATGTTAAACATTTACATTTTTTGTTTTTAAACAAACTTTTTTATTGCTCGATTGCAACCATTCCCAAGAGGATCAAAAGACAAAGGCATATGGCGGCCATGTTGGTGGTAGACAAAAGGACCTTAATGAGAAATCTTTTGTTAAATACCACCAACATGGTCGCGATGACGTAACGTGCAATCGATCAATTCTAGATCTCATGACAATAAATATGACTGCGGTGTGAAAAAGGTCTATTGAAAGCTAATCAAATTAAATATTTTTAACCAACCTTATGAAAATGAGTCAGACGATGTTAGCTTGAAATCTAACAAAAACTCTCATTTTTGCCGTAGAAGCACTCCCTGGATTTGATTTTACGCGACAGCGTATTCGACCGCCGTTCTTGTACATACTTATTGACTTCTCTACCCTAAGCATTTGTTAAAGTTTGGATTTAGGATTAAAATATACACAATTTTTTTAGATGATTACCTGAGAAAACAGATTGATATTGGTATTGCTGAGTACCACAAGTACACCTGTTTGCGCTTCGTAAAAAGGACCGTTGAGAAGAACTACATCCGTATTGTAAAGCCAGCCTCAGGGTAATGAAACCGTCATTTCTGTCTGTATCATTACTTGTAATATTTGTATAAAATTCGATTCATGCACCCAAACCTTAGCGATTTTAGAGCTCACGCAGACTAATCTGGAAAAAAAACTCTGCAAGTATCAAGTATTCGCAACGGACGCTCAATTCATGGTTGGCGCTCAATTCATGGTTCTTGCAATTCGAGTATTAAATTCTGTGTGTTTTAGCTAAGTTCTTTATGTTATGCCAGGCATAAACTGTGTTCTTTAGCTCATAGTGGATATGGCAACTAGGACTGGCGTGGGCAGGGGAGGGGGCATGATGACCGTGGACTGGATAAGACAGCCCCTCAGAGAGTGGTTTCCCCGTCATGAATAAAATAAAATAATAGCCATACTTCATGTAACGTAAGCCTCTGTCATTCATGTGCCAACCAGAGATTGGTTGACTGGTTAAACCAAGTAACTTGTGAAGAGCTTTTGTGGAAATGGTTGTTAACATCACAATGGTTTTGCTAGTAAACAAGAAGTAGCGCTACAAGCTCTTCTGAATAGAGTTTACACTTAATCACTAATTCTATATTCTTTTGGGAATTTTAGCTGTAACTCCATGGTCGGTGAAGTAGGAAATGGAGAGCAGATACTGAACATGGGACCTGGATGCGAATATGTTGGTCTGGTGTTGCACGAGTTTGGTCACGCAATTGGTTACTTCCATGAGCATAACAGACCAGACCGTGATAATGTCATTGAGGTCTTATGGGACAACGTTCAACCAGGTGCGGTGAAAAAATACTAGGTTACATGTTAGAACAGTTTTGGCATAACTTTTGACTTGAAAAATTCGCGATATGGACTGGTGCCGTACCGTGACCGTGATGGTACTGCGTCATCAATAGGTAGTAATCTCGTGCGCTGAGATCATTATTGACAAAGCGAACACGTTGTCAATCACCGCGTAGTCCCTTTCCGCCTGCCATTTTGAAGGTATTTTCTTCTATGTATTTTAAACGAGAACCTTTCTCTTCAGCCTTCAAGTCCGCCTTCAAAAAGTACACGTTCCAGGAGGCTGATACCCAAGGATTCCCTTACGATCTCACATCCATCATGCACTACGAAAATAGTGCTTTCGGCAAAGTGGGTTTCTGTAAAACCACTATTATTGTCAAGAAGGACCCATCCTATGAGATCAGACCCGTTTATGAAAGAGGAGTGTTCAGCCCTCAAGATATCAAGAAGATCAACAAGCTTTATGAATGTCCAATGACAGGACTACCTGATGTTGGTAAGTCTTCTATTTGTTTGGAATCATCGTCAAACTTTGGTCACGGTGGTATACCTGCTAATTTTAATCCGGTCTCGCCTCTCACTTTCCAAAAAAAGGGACGGCACTTTAACCACACCCTCACCACGTAATACCACCATCATACTAACCCAACCACGACATTTATATTCAGGTACCCATTATAACCGTGTGTTCTTGATCATGATTTGCACCATACCAACAAAGCTAGGCTAAACCTACTTATATATTCAGGCACACGTTTTAATTGTTTGTGTATCTTGTTCCTACAGTTCTGCCAGGCACTAATAATCCAGATCCTAAAGGTAAGCGAGAGTTGATAGTTTAAGGGACCGGTCATTATTTATGTGGAAAAATTATCTGAACCCCCCTGCATGGCACTTGATTGGTGACTCGAATTGATCCAGTTTCGCATCGATCACTTGGCTCAATAAAGAACTGAATTTTTTATATCTTATTAGTCAAGATATATAATTTTCATTATAACTCATCATCATAATTCTCTGTCATGCAGGAAAGATTATTTGCATTTCTCTCTTAGCGTCTCGTCAGGAATATATTTTCTTTCTTTGAAAACAGCCTGCGTCTGTGAAGACAAACATGCTGAGTGTAAAAGCTGGAAAGACAGAGGTGAATGTGGAAATAATAATGCTTGGATGAGCTCTAACTGTCCAAAGTCTTGCAGGGTTTGTGGAGGTAAGAATGCTAGTGTAAAATGTGGAATTCATTATCGAAATTTAGTAATAAGAGCATTCCACCCATACTCCACTTGCGCCGGAATGACCCCGGCCTAGCCACGTGACCAGATCAGATTTCCCACGCGCGCACGATTGTGAAACGTTCTCATTTACTTCTCATTCACTTCTGATACATATGTAAAGTTATGCTATGAAACTAAAATATCTTCGTTCTCTTTTTTTGACATCGATCAAGAGCCTGACTCGGGTAAGTTTTAATCAGTTGCTGGTATAAATATTATTTGTACTATTTACAATATGAGTGACCATGCTGTATTTGATATACAAGCTCGAGCCGC
>JAADYU020047665.1:0-10053 GCA_011763375.2 Heteractis magnifica
CTGATCCCTATTCAGCAACTCTACTCTGCTCGAGACTCTATTCGCAAAGCTAGAGAAGCCTTTCTAATAACCAAAGCCAATACACTTGAGCCTAATGGACTTAACAAACGTGACGAAACTTACTAATCTCAAACATCGCTTGTTTTTTACGAGGTCTTACTTATATAACTGTCATTTATTTTCATCGTATCTTTTATCTCCATTTCCGTCTATTTGTAATCTCTGTATTTTGTAACTTCCGTGTATGTAATCCCATACCACACCTGATGAAGGCTATAGTATGGCTAGCCGAAATATAGTGGCTATAAAACTTATAGCTTAAAAAATTCAACCAAATTCTACGTTGTATTGGCTATTCTTTTCAATTATTGTTTAAACTTTGTGAGCCCAATTATTGAATTGTTGTCGCATGGTCATTCATAAAGCTCCATATTTACATGTGCTTGAGTAAAAACTGGTTGTCGATTTTCAAAGCAGTTCTTTCGAATTCGAAGGAGACTCACGGTCCAGCGCCAGCCGAATACGTAATTCGAATGGCATCAGAGCTTAGTACATTTATCACCTCGATGGCATGTGGAAAATGATTATGATTGAAATCGATTATTATGCCGAATATCAAGTCCACCTGAAACCGAGGCGATTCGAATGCCTTCGCTTCCTACCTTTCTCGACACCAGAGAAAAACGTTTACGCATGCGTGAATTTTAGCACGTTTCCAAGAATTTAAGAGAGTTTCAGTGTGAAAAGAAATGCTCGTTTTCTCCGAGTATACAAAATGTTTCGGTGGTATACTTTTGTGGGACCAAGATATCATATAAATGAAGAACATATGTAAGAATTAGCCTTAAGTTTTAAGAACTGACTTTAAGTTTTGGCATTTTATGTGCGAAAACCAAATTTGCATATTTTTACAATAGCACAAAGACGTTTTCGGCTAATTTGCATATAGACTATGAGCATGCGCAGACGTTTTTCTCTAGTGTCACCTTTCTCTCTCTTAGTTATAGAGAAGAGAAAATAAAGTAAAACTGTTTGAAATGCGCTGAAACTTGGTAGGAAGATAGCCGAGGTAAATACAAAGGGACAATTAAAGTTTCACATAGTTATATTTTACATTTTTCCGGAAAATTGAGAATTTATAATTCTGTAACAAATAGACGAATACAGAGCTTGTGCTACCTGGGGTCACAGTGTAAGAAAAGTGTTCTATTCTCAGCGGTCTCACTAGTACGAATGTATTGAGAACACATTAGCATATCAGTCACTTCAATTGAAACCTGCGTGCGTTTCCTCTTTCTTCTCCTAAAGGTTATACAAGAGGTTTGAATTCCGAACAGTTTCTACGTATGTCCTGGTAGTATCCATGAATGATTCTGTCTGCATGTTGCCATTAAGCAGTTATTGGATGAGGTTGAGCAGGATTATCGTTAATTATCAAGACCGAGGTCTGTGACCGAGGTCGAGTCTGTGATAACACAGACTCGAGGTCTTGATAATTTACGATATCCTGCGAAAACCGAATTCAATAACAGTTTTATTATACATTTTGTTAACCGAGAAGACGTTGATTGCCACGTAAATGACTAAAATGGACACAATAACTCAATAACAAATTCGTGCCGACTAAAATAATATTTAATGCAATACAAAAATAATCCCGTAATTATTAAGCAAGCTATCACCAAAATGTTATACCTTAAGTCAGCATAGAAACGTTTAAATTCTGAACTTTTTGAATATGAACTCTCATCGCTTCTTCTTGTTTATCCTGTGGTTCTTCCAGGCCTTTTGTTTTAAATTACCCGTGAATATTTTCATTGCATACTTCGTTACATTTTTTGTATTTTTTGTGTCTTTTTTATCTATGAGAGCATTTATCTCCTCCTCCGTTACAGTAGCAAATGAGCGGCCATCTTTTAAAAAGTAAACGACTGCATAAATACGTTGTAATAAAGACGCCCAAACTTACTCTGGCCTCTACTAGCCTTGAATGAGCACGCGCGCGTGCACGTGAACACTTGGACTTTGAACTCGACAGGATAAATCTATTATACGCAGATTTTTCTGCAGATATCGAGAATTAGCTGTAGGCTCTCGGCCAATCACAATCGAGATAGTGAGTAAAATGTATAATAATAATGATTATGTTTTGCCCTCTGCTAGTTTTGCTGAGTGCTTTATTATTTGCCTCGACCACTTTAGTTAGTCGAGTTGGTTTTACATGCATGAATTGTGTTTTGCTTCGTAAATTATTTTGCTGAGTACTTTGTTGTTCTTTGTCAAAAAAAAAACAAAAACAAAAAAACTGGGTTTGGTTTTGAGCACGGGGTTCTAGTTTCGAAACAGTTTGCCACGATTTATTTGACATGAGGTGATTTTTGGCTCATCCCATTACTCCCTCATAGTCTTGAGTTATGCCTGCTTTGTTGCTCGTGCACTGGAGTTTTGCGCCGTCTTTTCAGAACAGTGTTGCTGCCGGCTATGTTTGACATAAAATAGCCGTATTTTGCCTGAACTTGGTCCATTCCCGCTCTAGGATGACGGTTTTGAAAGGGTGTCTAATGCCCTTGTCGAATTACTGGCGCTCAAGGCTGTCATCCCCTAAGCTACTTGTTCCTCTTGTTCACAGTGCTCTGTGCAAGGGCACCAGGACAAAGCCGTTGTGTGGGTTGGACTTTGTGTGAATTTAAATAATAAATAGTAATGTTGTTTGAAGAAACGTAACATACTCGATCTTACAATTATTTTAATGTTATTCCCCAAAGCCTCGATTCCGTTCTTATTATGTGTAATCACTCAACCATATATCGAAAGTGGGCTATTGAGTGGATGTCTTGCTGGGAGGGCAAGCAAGTCACGCTCTTAGTTTTGAGAATTTGATTCCCGGTTAGGCCAGTCTGTCATTGCCTGTGGTCAGAATCAACAACGGTTCAACGAATTTGACCCGCTGTTGGGTGAGGTAGGTAAGAGTGTTTGTCCAGTGAGTTAAGTTAAATCTGTCATCGCCTGTCCCCGTACCTGTCAAGTTAATTCAATTATAGCGGCATACAAGAGAACAATAGATAAGCCCTTCTTTGCCTAACCCTCTTTCTTTAGGTACTTCTAAGTCGAATTTGATTAACTTATTAACTTATTAAAGTACTTAACCGAACAAATACCGAGTCACATCCGATCGTTGAGTAGTGTCACTGGACTGTGCAATATGAACTGTATGTTTATTCTTCACTACTAAAGGTCGGCCATATAAAAACCGCTAAAACCAAAGTTCAAATTTCTAACCTAAATAACAGCCTTTGGCGCTCGGGTACAGAGGCTATAAAGGTCGAGAAAATTCTGCATATCAGGGGAAAACAGATACGTACAACTTTTAAGTTAAAAAGACTATGCTCAAGAAGCAAAAAACATACTCAATCTAATCATTTACCAAGCAGATAACATCGAAATTATCGTAATTATTTTTTTTGTTTCCCCGGAGCCTCGACTCAGATTATATTGTGTGCGATCACTCAACCATATATCGAAACTTGTGGGCTATTCGCAACGGATAATTATTATTTAGTTTAATCCATGATAATTTCTTCTGTACTTGCTTTTTGTCGTCATTGCATCCAAGTAAAATATATTAAAAACAAAAACAAAAACAAAAACAAACAAACAAAAAAAAACAACAACAACAACAAAAAAACCCCTTTGAATGAAATGATAGCTTTGGAATTAGACCTTTTAGTCAGTTATTTATTGAGCTGAGGTTACCCGAAATGCAACCTCGAGGTACATACCGTTACTTGCTTGTCGTTTTTTAACGTGTTGTCGATACCATAGTTCATTTGACCTATCTGGACATAACTCACAGCAAAGCAATAAAAAAATTATCAACGTAGACACCTTTAGCTAGCTTACGAGCAAAAAACAAACAAACAAACAAACAAACAACAACAACAAAAAAAACATGTCAACAAATTTCCATCTCACGCTCTTAGTTTCGACAATTTGATTCCCGGTTAGGCCAGTCTGTCATCGCCTGTGGCCAGAATCAACAACGATTCAACGAATTTGACCCGCTGTTGGGCAGGGTAGGTAAGAGTGTTTGTCCAGTGAGTTAAGTTAAATCTGTCATCGCCTGTCCCCCTACCTGTCAAGTTAATTCAATTATAAAGGTCGGCCATATAAAAACCGCTGAAACCAAAGTTTAAATTTCTAACCTAAATAACAGCCTTTGGCTCTCGGGAACAGAGGCCATAAAGGTCGAGAAAATTCTGCATATCAGGGGAAAACAGATACGTACAACTTTTAAGTTAAAAATACTTATTTATTATTTAAATTCAAACAAAGTCCATCCCACAAAACGGCTTTGTCCTGGTGCCCTTGCTTTGTGATTCTTAGTCTGTTTTTCTTCCAAGGATTCTACCCTATCCTGCAGCGTTGTGTGTGTTTGATTTCGTAGCTGCTTCTACATTGGCCCAGGGGATGGCAGCCCATGATTTGGAATTTTTCTTCTTGTCTTGCTAACCCCTCGGAGCACCAGTACATATAAGTGATGGTTTCTCAGTCCCCATGGTCTTCTCCACAGGGCCTCAATTTCAGGTTAGAACCAATACAAATTCTGGCTGGGTATTGCGGTGACCTTCTGGTTTGAGTGTGGGGTCCTGAGCTCAGTCTGGGGTTTTGTGTTTGGGTGGTTCAATTTGGATTTTGAGTATGGAGGGTTTGAGTTTGGAGGTGTCTTGGAAGATCTTTATCATTATCCAGTCGTTATGTGGATGGTTCTTGGAATTGCGGAGCCAGGTCTGCTCCCATACTCAAAAATGAGTACATTGGGACCGATGAGAATAGAACACTACGTAACCTACTGGCAATAGCGCGTGCTCTTAGAATTTTAAATCACGCGCATTTTTATTTCTTTTCATTTCCATTCTGACGAAGGCCGTTGAAAACAGCCGAAACGACAAGTTTAAATAAAAAAGTCAGAAAAAACAATTCAAAGATTTTTAAAGATATGCTAATGTGTTATCATACATTAGTACTAGTGAGACCGCTGAGAATAGTGGTTTTTTTTTTTTTCCAAAGAAAGGTAAAGTTAATTATCTACCTTTCTTCACGGGGTTACAGATTTCCTTCTATTGGATAATGTATTCATTACACACCGAGGCAGCATATACTAGTTTACTCAATTTCCATTTACATTTAAAAAAATATGGTAAACTACTACATGATTATGTAAACTTATTTGGGACTTCATTACGGATCAAAATATTTTACGAATATTCAAAGCATAAGCTTAATATTTGCTGGTTTTGTGTTGCCAAATGAAGAACAAAGATAAAAGAGCTTTAATTGTGTTTTTATCGTGCATCACGTTAAGGGTATGATTTTTTTAAAAATGAATTTTTATTTATTTATCAAGTAATATCTTTAGTCAGATTCCGTTTAGTTACAGTATTAGCCGTCTCTATGCCCCGTGAATATACGTTTACATATAATACATTAAAATGTGAGGGAAGTTTCATCAATGAATATAAGCGTTCCAATCTTTCGCTGGTGAATTCAAAAGTTTATTGCACAAATATAAAACTACTTTCCACTGCAAAGTCATTTCGTTAAATACAACCTTTGGGTTCATCTAATAATGATAATAATAACCTTTAATATCCAATTTGAAATAAAAAATATAAACTGGACTTACAAAAAAATAAAATGACAATAATATATATATGTATACATGTGTGTGTGTGTGTGTGTGTGTGTGTGTGTGTGTGTGTGTGGAATTAAAAGCGACCGAATAATTATAAACCAAGACCTATGTAAAGGCTACCTTGCGATGGCTATTATAGATTGTTAATAGTTCTGAATGCTCTGGGAACGAAGGACTTGGCATGCCACGCTGTGCCAGACAGCGGCAAAGCTATCCTGTGTGCTCTTCTTATATTATACTGACTGTCATTTATAATGTATTTGTCCACGAACTTCCTGTTTGGATGGGCGGGATCCACGAGAATTCTCTTGAGTTCTTTAATAGTAGCGACATTCCTTCTTTGCTCTAGTGGAGACAACTGAGCACACGGAAAATAATACGCATACTCCTACTCTGAACTAGCTGTAAGTCATCGGAAAGGTACTTTGGTATCCCACCCCAGATGGGGGAACCGTACTCTAAAAGGGGGCGGATCATCGTGCAATACATGATGATTCCAACATCGTGTGGCAGGGGTTTGCTTTCCTACATTCACGTAGGTAAAATAACCTTTTGCTAGCTTTCTTCACGACCTCCTCAATGTGGTAGTTCCAGCGTAAATCATCTTGTTGCCACATTCCCAGCAACTTGAAGGACGTAACTCGCTCAAGAGGAGCGTTCTCTACATATAGAGGAGTGAGCATAACCAATGTTCTGCTAAAGCTGATGTATATATAATCTGCAGTCTTTATATTTTTTTCGCGACGCCGCATGGCAGATATGCAATGCTCAACGCTCAATGCTAACAACTTTTGAGTTTTGTCATGAAGGACTGGTCAACTGGATATCCAAACACCTCGGCTGCGCCTTTTTTTTTTCAACCCTCTTCTTGGTGTTTGGATTTCTCTTGCTTGACTTATTATTTCGTGTTTTGAAAATTTGGTCACGTGAAGCACTCTTTTGTACCGCGTAAGCACTTCAAGACGTGCTCCGAACTAGCACTGCAAAAGCCGCAATAGTGAGACTAATCATTCAGTCGTATGACTAATCATGCCCTCTATATGAATAATAATGTCATCTATATGACTATCAGAAATATAACAATATTCCATAATAAACAAAAAACAAACAAAACAAACAAACAAACAAACAAACAAATGAAAGAATGAATGGATGAATGAATAATTAAGTTCAGTTAAGTATAAATATAGTGGAAAAACCTTTACTTACCAAATGGTTGAAAAAGTGTGCAATTTTTCTTTTCATATATTGAATAACCAGTGTCTCCTTTGATAGTGTACGTTATCGTAAGACAGTATTTGCCTTCATCTCCACTTGTAATATTAGAGTTACTATAAGTTACCAGTTGATCTCCTGTTAATTGAAATTTTGGATATTTTGTCCAAAGTTTCAGGAAATGCCCTCCAAACTCTATCTTGACATATATTTTCTCGCCATTTTGCCAAAATCCCATTTGATGAAATTTTTCATTTGCTGATAAATTATATTCCCAGTAGACCTGTAACGGCGAATTTATTTTTGCATGTGTGGTTGGATTTGGTGTCTCCCTCCATTCAATAGAATCTATTGAAGAAAAAATATAATTACGCAAAACTTTTATATTACAGATTTTCCTGGAAAGTGCGGTTACATTTACGTCTGAAATATCTTACGTGAATAAGCATCCCATATCAAGCATTTTGTAAATCCAAAATTTGGAATCTCTAAGCTGATCGCATGAAAAAAATGGTCATGGTAGTCAAGGGTGGCTGACCATAAAGCTAGTGTGGAAGTAGGATCATCGAACAACGAACACCTAGAGTCTAAACAAGTTTGATTTTGATGGCATTGCTAAAGTATTTTTCTGTCCAAATTTTCTATATGGGATACTGGAAGTGATTGGCCTGACGATGTACATTACGAGCCAGAAAGCAGCTTTGTTCGTACGAGCCGGACCTCGGATCTTGATGCCTGTGATTAGAATAAAATGGCCAAAGCGATAATTGGCTTATAAAATAATGACAACGAATAAAGGGACTGAATATCTTCGACATAGTGTTATTGTAGCTAGAATAAAACGTTTTACGACGTTTCGAAGTCATCCTGACTTCATTATCGAGTGTTTTTAATTTGGTGGCTTGACAGTTTATACAAATACTTTAAGTGATTTGAATAAATACAATGACATCAAACAAAGTTCTGGAAAGTGCTAAGTTAAACAAAAACTTTAGCACGAAAAGAGTCAGACTGAGTGTTCAAGTTCGGTTGGTGTTCACGGATGAATAGCATCTCATAAATCAGACACTCAAATTTTCCACGACAAACATGTTCTTTAAAACTGGGTTCTTGATGCCGTGGTCTTCCGTCATGTGCTTACCAATAGTTGAGGATTTGTGCTCTTCAATTCGTTGGAATAAGTGGCGAGTAGTGTACCCTATATAACCTGTATCACACAGAGCACATTTGAAATTGTAAACAACACACTGCTGACTCACTATTAAAGGTTTCGCTTCATGATGTTTGATTTGATCCCCAACTTTAGGACTTGTGAATACTGGTAACAACTCAACGTGTCCAATTTTTACGCTGAGATCTTTAAGTTGTTTTCGAACTGCGTTCGCAGATTTCTGACCTTTAAAGTGCAAAACAATACGTATTGTTTTGTTTACTTTGGCTTCCGGTTTTGACTCCTCCGGATGAAACACTGAGATCAGGAACTTGGAGATAGTCGTGTTGGTGAGGTTGGCGGGGTATTTAAGTTTGGTAAACATCTCTTTAAGGTGTTCGAGTTCGTCGTTAAACAGCTCCCAAGTAGATGATAAACGATAAGCTCTAACCAGCATGGTCCTGAGCAGCGATCTCTTATAGCGATGGTGGATGTGGCTCCAATAATGAAGAAGTAGACCCTTGCTTGTTGGCTTATATGATAGACACGTGTTGTTAGTCGACGGTCCGTCTCAATAAGCATTCCAAGGAACGGCAGCCTGTCATTCCGTTGCAATTCCCATAGTGAAGTGCAGGGACGGATGGAACTCGTTTAATTTTTCTAAGAACTAATCGCCACTTAATCCAACGAATTGAAGAGCACAAATCCTCAACTATTGGTAAGCACATGACGGAAGACCACGGCATCAAGAACCCAGTTTTAAAGAACATGTTTGCAGTCTTTAAAAAAATGTCTTTGCATTCTTTATTCTAGCTACTATATCTAAATCTCTGTTATCAGAATAGTGTTATTGCTCCAAAATATCGAAACAATTGCTCGATATAAAAATTCATCCTCAAGAATTGTGGGCGAGTCACCTAGCATTTCTACGGCCTTCAAGAGCTTGCAGGATAGAGCACCGAGTTGTGCGGCTGCCACATTTAAAGCTCTACAAAAATTTTGAATTTTGTGAACTTAAACTACTTAATTCTTTTTTTTGTGGTTATATTTATCATAATTTTCGATTCTGAGCTCAACTATGTATCTTTTTCACGACAGTATTCAAGATAATTCCTGTTTTGGCTAAACTACTGGTGAAATCTGCCAACATTAAAAATGACTTCAGGGGCTCCACTGTCTTCATTAGTCTACAATAATATCAAGTCCTCTGGACTACTAAAGAAGATGAGAAGTACGAGATCTTCAACAGCATACCGTTATCGAAGAGTAACAGTACATAAAAAAATCTACCATGACGAATGCCGCAAATACAATCAGCTAATTGAGGTCAGTCTTTTAAACAAAATACTACAAAGACAAGGTTACTAATTCTGGCCAGAGAAACCTTTAAAGTTGTTGATACCATATTGAAAGTGAAGGGTGCTCCTATTCTTCTGACTCGTCATTCCATCCAATAACTTTTAGAATCCTATAGCCAATTTTTTTTAGACAAAGATTACAAAGCTACGACAAGATTTATCTGTTACTGGATCTTCTGTTCCTCAATCTGGTAATATGGACACGTGTTCCTCTAGTCTTTCAAGTTTTCATCCTGTATCCTCCACTTTAGTGATAAATCAATGCGAGAAGAAGCAAAAGTGAACCAAATCGCGTGAAATTACCGCCAAAATAGTTCGTATATAGAGTCATTTGATGCTGGTCATTCTGAGATAACTGCTGACATATGGGTCTTGCTGGCTGTGGCAGCCTTTTGTTGCCCAGTGGGAGTCCCGTACCAAAAAAAAAGCTGCTCTCTGGCTCGTAATGCAATTCATGCATGACCTTGTTTTTGGGGTAATAATCAGCTCTGTTCACATTTCACTACTTTCCTGACAATAATTAAAAATGATTGTGAAGTCCAGTCTTCCAGTCTTTAAGTGATAGATACAATATAAGCGGTCGAACTGTATGGGATTTACAATGGCGAGCCGAAGGCGAGCCATTGTAAATCTCATAC
>JAADYU020047776.1:0-17236 GCA_011763375.2 Heteractis magnifica
AGTGCGTAAGCACGAAACTCGGAGTAACAGTGAATCATGTGTTGTTTTCATTAGCCTTACCTTTCTATGATTTAGCTCTACACTTATGTGTATTGAGCACTATTTAATGGTATTGGCAACCTTGCAATATTATGAACTCTATCTTATAAGTTTTGAGATATTTTACAAAAACCACAATGGATTTAAAACTAATTACTGTATTTACTTTGAAATATATACTATATTTCATACAATATCTTGAAACTTCTATAAAGATAAAGCTCATAAACCTTGAAAATTCAATGTTATTTGTCAAACTTGATAGTTTTTCATGTCAAACGTCTGAGATATAACTTATAAAAACAAGTTTGGCACGTCATGCTTCACGGTTGCTTGCAAATGGTAGTAACTGTAATTCCCACTGTTTCCCATTTATCCAATTTCCACATGTAGATTTTCCAATCACTGTAAAACACAAGATGGCTATGGTTACAGGCAATTAAAGTTCATGTAATTTTTCCACTTATGCAAGACCTACTGCATAAGTGAAAAAAACTACTCTTAAGCAAGACCTACTGCTGCTCTTATACATTATATCAAAGAAACATGGCCTTTATAGCCTTAATTCTTTATATGGGAAATGTCAGAAAAAAATAGCAACAATACTACAATGAAATAAAATCTATTTGTTACTCATTAATAGTTTTTATTTATCACTCAGCCAGAACAATACACAGGGTATTTCAAATACACAAGAGACTTTCTGTTCATAATCACTTTACTTCTCAGCCTTTATTCAAGATCTATTCATCAGTGATGCCATAATAAACTCTTTATTATACTGGTAACTATACATACTCTCCTGTGTATTGTTCTGGTTGAGTGACAGTGGCTAAATGGAGACTATTAGTTACAAACTATTTAGTTTTGATTTCATGGATTTAGTGTTTGCGCTCTAAATCAAACAAAGCCTCATTACTACACTGGCAACACAATTTTTCAGTAACAAAATTGTAATAAAGACAAAATAATACAGAATATGCTTGATCACTGTTGACCCCTCATACACCCTGCGATAATGGAGGAAATAGCAAGCAGGAAATGTAAAGTTTGTAATCGGAAATGGGGATCCACGGATAACATGCTGAGCCCACTAATACAGATCCTAGATCCATCTATGCACTAATCTCTGTAAATTTTGGCAATCACAAATATAAGCTCATTTATTATACCTAAATTGTATATCAAACCGCCTTAGCAGGTCGTGCCTAACTTCGACAGCTCCAAGTTTGAGTTTTGGTGTAACTTGGCAACTCCTTTCAACATCAACCATGTAA
Organism: Heteractis magnifica; assembly: GCA_011763375.2. Classification (NCBI taxonomy): domain Eukaryota; kingdom Metazoa; phylum Cnidaria; class Anthozoa; order Actiniaria; family Stichodactylidae; genus Heteractis; species Heteractis magnifica. The sequence continues at coordinate 1,317 of JAADYU020047776.1, forward strand.
GCTTATAAAACGTAAGAGCGCATCTTTCTCGAAACAACTGAAGGTTGACCTTCAAATCCATACAGTTTCCTCTTGGATTTACAGTTAAGGCTCAAAATAAATAATATAGAATAACTCAAGATAAATCAAAGGACCTCAATCGTGGTTGTGCGACACTTCAACTATTTACAGGTACCAATATTATATTTTTGAATTATCGATAGTTCGGCGAAACTCTAAACCTCTTTCCACTGAGATACATGAACACTAGGAAAACAACCCACCTTTTAAGTCAAATTGCACTGTTTTGGACGGGCTTTGACTCCTTTTTCCCGGCTTGGAGTCGGCTAAAACCACATATCAAACAACGATAAGAAAATAGATAACTTTTCCATAGAGATTACACTGGTATTTATAAATAATACAATTGTACAGTGTACCTGACTCACTCGTCTTAAATAACGCCTTCCACTCGTCACTCTTTCCAAAACCAAGCTCTTCGCGTTCCAAACCACGGCTTTTCACTGACATTTTCGGGTCCTTTCGTCACAATATCAATTCGTACTTCATGCTAGGTGTTGCTTAGGTCGTTTTTGGCAAAGCCGAGGGATATTTTTGGCGCTAAAGGGCATGCCATGGTATGAGTCATCCATCAATATCGACCTTCACCTCTTCAAGGAGTGTTGTGCTTTTTTAAAATACATTATAGTACCCAGGTCTACCCCGGCCAAAAAGTTGTAAACAGAAAACCACAGCAAACCCAGTGGTACTAGTACCTGCTAGAAATAAACTCAAAATTCCTGCAACTGCGAAAAGAAAAATATTCGGAATTTCATAGTATCTTATAATTTCATTTAATTCTGATGCTCAAAATACTAAGCTTGGCTAGGAAAATTAAAAAAGAAAACCACAGAAACTCTCGAGATATTTAACCTAAAGAAATGACAGAAAAATTGATATTAAAAAAAGGTAGTGAATAATTCGTCAAGATTTTAACTTTTAAAAATCTAGATTTAAAAAATCACTTCAACTTTATTTTAATTTAATAATTTCAATTGGGAACGAAGCCTTATAGCCTAGGGCAAAGAAGATTCCATAGGCATCCCAATTTGTCCCACATTTTTTCAAGCGACTGATGTCAGCTCACAAAAACTACTGGAAATGAGGAAAAATTCCTACTTTACGAAAAAAATATAATGAGGGCTGAAAGAATGTCTTTTCGAGATTTTAAGGATCAAAAATATAGTCTGGGAGCTTGCCATAGTTTGTTTGAAACACTGTGATTGGGCTTGCTGTGGGTAAAAACTCAGAGCTTGAGCCAGCGATACTGCATTTTCATTAGTCCTTCATCCATTTCTTTCGTTCTTTCAACCTGTTATTTTTATGCAGAGATGAGAATCCCATCTCCAGAGTGGTCAAAGATGGTTCTTAGCTTGTACAGAAGTTTGCTGAAGGAAAGCAGAACATTGCGATACACTGACAAGGGATATTACAGACGAGAAATAAGACGAGAATTCGAGAAGCAGAAAGATGAAGTCGATGAAAACAAAATAAAAGATCAGTACGAGGTACGTACGTGATTATAAGAATTCTTATGGCTGAAAAGGACGAAATATTTCGTGTAACTGGGAAAACTAATAACTTTTTCGTTGGTATCGTGTTATTCGCAATATTGAGTGAAGTTTCTCCACTAACATGTCACATGCTGGAAATATTCAGATAATTGTAGTGAGGGACTGGTCATAAAATAAAGGAGAGGGGGTGTAGAAACAGGTGGTGGGTCACACAGTTTTGAACTTCTTGAAAAGGTGCTTTTTTGACCTTGTTTTATACTGGGCCAGCAGAAAAAGAGCTCCTTCAAATCCAGTTTTACCCTCCACTCACTTTATGACCAGTCCCTGATAATAAATATACTTCTTTTCAGCCAAAGCCAATATTGCTTCTAACATTTAGATCAGTTTTCACAGTGGAATCCAAGGGTGTCTGACATTGTTTTTCTCTTCTTCCTGCTTAGTCATAGTATAATACATCTATCTTAAGCTGGTGGGGTGGAGGAGTAAAGGGTGGGTTGTCAGGACAACTTGACTTTTCAATCCTGCACACAGTGAAAACCTCTGAAGAGGGTATCTCATGGACAATTTTGTAAACAAACCAATCTTTTTTATCTTATTTATTGTCTTGCAGAAAGGTGTTTATTTTATAAAAACAAAGCTGGGAGGATTACAGTAGGGCACATTTATTGCATCATGCTGTTGCAAAACTACCAGGTATGGAGAACTCTACAAACAAAGGCTACCCTGGAAGAGTAAAAACAATGCTCTCATGTCTCTGATCATAAGAAATTGTTGGTAGTCCATTATTCCCAATTACTGTGGTTCTACTCTATGCATGGTCACTTGAGTTTGTAAACCAATCAGAGTACAAAATCAATAGAATTTAAGTTTATACTCAATGGTCCATAGTAGCTACACACTGTGACAAAATGTTCTGTTGTTAGGTAAAACACAAGAACAATTCCAATTCCAATTCCAGTTTGTTATAATTCCCCCTTTTTTTACTCCGACGAAGGGCGAAAGCTCGAAATGTCAGTAAAGTTAAGTATATTTCTCTTTTTTTCACGGTGTTACAGATTTCCTTTTATTGGTTATTGTAAAACACAAGAACAGTACTCTAGATGTCCTGTCAGCCATGGTCGGTAAGACATCCTACCATTACTTCACTGTCACCTTGCTGTTGCACAGCTGACTGTTTCTAAGGAAATGATACTCTTAACGGCTGAAAGTCAGTCAACAAACATCCGTTAACTTCAAAGCTTCTACCGCCTACTAAAGTACGGTATTGAATAAGCTCAACCTTGCATGGATTGTCCTTGAAATATTTTGTTGTCCTGGAAAAAGTATTCTGTTTGTTAATGAGGAATCTTTTGCTATGATATCTCCTGTATATTTCCTATATAGTTTCCCACCATGCATATACCATGGAGATCATCAATATATCTCCCCTTGTTATTACTTCATGAACTCTCAACCTCAATCACAAGTAACTTCCAGTTTGTTATAGTTCCAATTGAAAGTCAAAATAAGTTGAAGGTCTTTAATTTTTTGTTTATTTGGTAGTTATCATTATTTAGTGGGGGCATGCACTAGATTTGGAGGAAGGGTTACATTTTAATTTTTTTTCCACTGGACTTGGAAAGTTTTATGGTATTTTTTACTCATCATCTTAGGGAGGGGTCATATTTTTCATTTCACATGACAAGGGAGGGTCCCTTTTTTTTCTGAGGGGCTTTGCCACCATTCTAGTAGCCCTCCCCTTACCCCACCCCACCCTCATTAAATAATGATAATAGGCAATGTGTATGAGCTGGATTTTCTAGCACAAAGCATGATGGGAAACTGAGTGCTTGTGCTATTTTTCATTTAGTAAAAATTCAAGAAACAGTTGATTCATATCTTCTGCAACAAAAATATAAAAATATTTATAGAACAAGATATTGGAGTAAGAATTAGCTCAAAGATCTGATTTCTTTGTTTTACTTCCTCTGTACTCAGATTCCCATGATGCTTTGTGAGCTTTGATGCACATTGCCTATTACCTTAGCCAGGATATCCATAAATGAATTTATTAAGACTACACTTTTTGCACTTGAGTGAGAAATGACAAAAGTTTTGTAAATAACTAACTTCTGATGGCAAATAGGGTGCTGCAGCTCCATGGGCCCCACTAAATCTGCCCTTGATAAAATTGTAATTTTTTGCTTTTTACCTTGGTTTAAATTTCTAAATATCTGTCAAATTCTTGAATATGCTTGGTTGATCTTGTTTTCAGTCTAAAAGGCTGTCTGACTCAAAAATCATAATTTTGTAACAACTGATGGTGTTTAAGCAGCCTGTCACAACACTAATGTTTGTTTTTGGCCATGAAAGGCAACTGGGGCATTTTAAATTTTTTTTTTTTTGGGGGGGGGGGGGGTAGCGGAGGATTTTTAAATTTTTAATAGTTCCTCCTTAATTAATTTTTTTACCTTTTTTTTTTTTTTAAATATTTTATTATTATATTATATAATTATTTTTTTTTTGGGTGGGGGTTTTTTTTTTTTTGGGGGGGGGGGGGGTTTTTTTTTTTTTTTTTTTGGGGGGGGGGGGGGGGGGGGAGCTGAGGAGTGTTAAATTTTGATCAGTTCCAGCTTAATCAAATTTCTTACCTTTTGTTTCATTTGAAAACAAATTCATATTTGAGCCCTCGCTCATCAAAGATGACCATAAATTATTTTGATTTGTGATGAATTCACCCACAGAGAGCCATAAAAGTGACACAGGAGAATCAAATCACTTGAAATTTCTCATATTTTCTTTTCTCATATTAAAGTTCCTTAGTACACTACAATAACTCATCCTCAAAGTAACCAGATTAAATAATCTCTTGGGATCAGTAATTCTCCTTTGCGAGCCTTTTTATCTGAAGTGGGCTCCCTGTGGTCCCCTGATCACGGGTGTGGTAGTACACGCGTGTCTACAGCCCGAAGAACCACTCTGTGATGCTGCACTAAAAAATATCTTCCTCCTTTTCATCATAGTCATATTGTCATTATCATCATCGCCCAGTTTGAAAATAATTTTAATTTTTGCATATATAAAGTTTCTGGTCTGCTAAATATATGTTACTCATTTTCATAGGGTGTTGATAGATGTAAATTAAAAAACGTCGTCAGTCCAATAATAACTAGAAACTATAATACCTCCCGTCGAACACTTATCTTATATTCTATCTTTATAGAAAATGCATTTCCCCCTAGCCCTGGGGGATCTTCGATCTTTGAGTGGCTCCCATCTAAATTATGTGCGGGATGCTCGTCGCAGGGGCGTAACCAGCGAGTGCCAAGGGGGGCCCTAGCCCTCCCCATCCTGTTGGTAGTTTTTAGTTTTTCCTTGCGCGCTTGATAGCAAATAGATTAGTGCAAAAGGCCCTGAATCCATCATTTCCATTCAGAGGCTATCAAAGAAAGTCATTGTCACGCTGTAGAAACCTTATCACCTAAGTAGTCACGTGATAAGTTCACGCTACTTACCGATGTCCTGAAAACGGGTTTTGCCCCCCACCTTCCCCCAAGGCAAAATCCTGCCTACGCCCCTGTGTCAGGTATTTCCAAAAACAACCCTAAAAGAAACTGGAAATTGTTTTAATGGGTGTGGCTTACAGATTTTTAACCCCAACAAGATGCCATTCATAAAAATAATAGATAAAATCATGTTATTTTAAAAATATCAATAGATTTTTTCAGCAAAGCTTTCAACTAATAAAAGTTTGTGAAAACAATGCCATAACTGCAGGCATTTATAATCTTCAACCTCCTAAAAGATATCAAAGTAACTATGAAGTACGAAGTTCTCCAGCACAAGCATCCCCCAGTGAACTCTTACGCGTCGGTTTGCTATGTTCATAACTATTCAGAAAGCTCCCCTGCCTGTGGACAGCGCGTCAGCGTTAATTTAAAATTTAAAAGACAATCGAAGTGTTTCGATTATTTAGTTTTACCGACGAATCTTTACGTGTATGTTTTTTGAACTATCTGTCAGTGAGAATGAAACACACAGACTAGTAATAGGTCAATCATACCATAAGCCGGATAAAACTCCAAACTGATTCAATTTAATTGGAATTTTATCTTTTTCCTAGTTCATGCTTCATCTTTAATAATTATTATAACTCCAAGATTTGTGTAAGAAAGTGACGCGTTCTATAATGAACATGTAAAATTCATGGTCTAATAAACTGCGGGGTGTGGAGTCGCGTGTCGCGGTTGAATCTTAAAGTCCTGCTGGATCCAGCAACAGCTAAATTTCATCACCTTGTAAAGTACACCGATATCGCTGGTATTTTTGAGTGGCGTAATTGGAAAGGCCAATAACTTAACACCAAATAAATACATACTCATGTCAGTAAGAATTTATGCTAATGCTGTTTTTGTTAGCTTTATAAAACCAAATGACCATCCCGGCAGGGGTTTAATGCGATTTGTGTACGAGTGTGTTGTGTGTCCCGATTCATCCATCAGACCCTGTCATAACGACTTTATGTCATAGTCAGTTTGAAATTCCGGGAGGATTTATAAAGATAATAAAGCAGATCATACGTGATGTTTTCGTTGTTATGAAACGCCAAATCTTTTGGCAATTTGTGACTAATATCTATGTGGTGTATAGAGAATTCCGATTTTCATCAGGAATAAAATCAACATCCCTACTGCTAAAATCATACCAAGTTTCGTAATTTCCCTTTTACACACTGCAATATTGTACTTAAATCCGATGACTAAACTCATATGGGGGAGAGCAGATGTCGAGATTAATAGCTTCTGATTGGGAATGTAATACTTCCGTTAAGATTAAGTTGTATATTCTCACAAAGCGACCATTGACCCTGGATCACAGTCAAACTTTGAGAGCAAGTTTCAGGTCCATCGACCATCGCTTGTCTTGAATTGTATGAATTACCGTTAGTTTATCCTTTGGTCTAAAAGCCTATGGCTTAAATGAAAATGTCTTACAAAAGTCCCAAGGTATGTAAGCATCTATGGTAAGCTTAATTAGCAAATTACAGCGTTTAACTTGGCCTCTCTTCACTTATATTGGACCTCGTTCAACGCTAGCTTCCAGTGCGTATTTCTTGCCCAACGGTTTTGACGCTTCCGTTCATATTTATTTTCTAATTTTTATAGTTTATTATATCTTGAAGTACTATCTTCTTTACACATTTAATTGTAGCTGGCTTGTGAGGGCTTTGCATCTATCTATGATCAACTGATAACGTTCCCCGTCAGAGGGAAGTACCATTATTTTGTGCTTTACAAATTATCGCAAAAAAGGCGTCGTGATCAAATGAGTCGCGTCTAAACTAGTCCTGCAAAGTATTCCTGTCAACCAAACTCGGGCTTTTCAAGCTTGTGTTCGCTTATGATAATTATTATTTTTGATATAAAGTTTGGCCATTCAGTGAGAAGCGCAGATGACATTTGCAAATACAAAGCTTGATAATAAAGATGCTCTAAAATCATCGAAGCTTACAGTTACGATTGAACGTACGATTTCTATAAAATCGAACGTCCAGATCAAAGAAAAATTACAGTAAGAAAGATCGAAGTTTAGTTAGGTTCCATTCGCGTACATCACTTTTAATAATTGTAAGTTTTTGAAGGTACAATTTTATTTTTCAAATTTGATATTTAAGCTTAATCCCTCTAAAAACAAAGAGAAATTTAAAAATCTTTACGCATATGCTCACAACATAATATTATTTATCTGTTGCTGCTGTGTTAAAAATTCGAAAAGGTATTTGTTATTTAACTTCGCAGGTTTTTCCCTTTCAAAAGGTCTTTGTTTATTTCAAGAGCCTTAAATTAAGTGAAGTTTAATCCATTTATTTTTAAAAATATATATGTATTTTTAATTTCTTGAAAGGACTTAACTGTTTCCTTGGTATTTCCCCAGGCTTCTTCTATTTTATAGTTAATGAAAAGCACAGAATGACATCATTTGCAATAACAACACGTCAGAATCCAAAATATACATATATTCAAGAAATTTCATTCGTTCCTTGTCTGCAGTCTCTAGAATACTATAGGTCAGCTGACATGTTTAAAAACTGAGTGACAGTGCTTCAAGCCCTATATATAAGTACAATAGACCTTTTACCAAAATGGCGGCCACAAATTCGAATGAGTAAAAATTCAACTGAATGAAAAATTAATACCAGCACTAGAAAGAGCACCTCAACTTTAGTAAACCTGCATAGCGGCTGAGAAAACATTTTTCAAAAATTGCCAACTTTACAGAGAAACGTATGTCTGGGGGTATACGCCATACCCCCAGACATAATTTCTCTGTAAATTTGGCAATTTTTGAAAAATGTTTTCTCAGCCACTATGACAGCTAACATAATGAATCTTTGCAGGTTTACTAAAAGTTGAGGTGCTCTTTCTAGTGTTGGTATTAGTTTCTAATTTTAACTTATTTTAAATTTCGGCTGCCATTTTGGTAAAAGGTCTATTGAGTTCATAATGGCCACTGCTAAGTGGTATACATTGCCTTCTAAAACTAGATAATAAAAGAATTAAAAGGATTAACCCTTTGTTCCCCTTTCCCTTGAATTTCAAGAAAATATTGCCAGAAAATGCCTGATGTGGTAAACAAATCCCCAAGACACTTCAAAACAAAGGATTTGTTCTTTTCCATAATTGATGAGTAGTAATTGTACTATATTTGCTTTTCTCCATTGGTACTCCATTTTTCTTCTGTTTACAAGTCAAGAAGTACAGAATATTTGATCCAAGCAAATACTCAATCACTAAAAATATCAATATTCTTCAGGATGTTGGATACTGTATTCAATCATTTGGAAGCTCAGGTCATGAAGGTTAACATTTTAGTCAGCACTTCAAATGTTCAGACATTTGAGGTGGTCTGGCATGGCTAGTGTTTCATTTTACAAAACTCCTCTTTTGTATATTACTTCAAAATAATTCATGATGTGGTTTGTAATAAGGATAGGCTTTTTTTGAATCATAAGAAAGCAGAGTATACATAGCTAGTTAATATTTTAGGGCACACTTGTCTAGATCTTTTCATTCTGTTTACGGTATCATTTTTGTGCTGTTCAAGAGTCAGACTATTGTTTCAAGTCTGAGCATAGGTTATGTACAGTTTGCTAACTTAAAGGTATCATATCCAAGATCATACCCCCATACATGTTGACAAGACAAAACTCTTGAATTAATGTGCAGAATAATTCTGTCATGTCTGTGGGCATCTGTCTCAGTGTTATCAGAGATGGATTTTGGTTGGGCATTGAGAAGGTACTTAGTGAAAAAATATAAATGTACTATCTGACATTGAAGATAGCTTTTGAATAACACATTCTTGTTATTGCTTGACATCATTTCTGAATTGTCTGAATTTTAGAAAATTTGTACAACACATGACACATTTGTGTACAATATTACATTTTACCAAAAGATTTAACAATGAATATTTTTAATCTTATTTTTCATCATACAACATCCCAAGGTTTTTGTAGATTATATTTTTTTCTGTCACTGTTTCACTGTCACCAAAGACCCTCATGAGGCATTTATAAGTTGACAATGGGTCAAATAATTACTTTACACCAAAACATCAAGTAGAAAATCACTTTTTTGTAAGCCTTATCCCTGATAACTGAGATGCTATATCTAGCTATAATAAGAAACACATTTTGGCTGCCAGTTATATACTGTTATGTTACAATGTATATACAAAGTGTAGTAAAATAATGTAATGTCTAGTAGAATCACATTTTTAAAGCCATCAAGTATGCGGAAAGTATAAGATAAAAAACCATATTTCTAAGATAACTTTTTTTATTCAGATGGGAACTATTTGACAAAAACACTCTAAACTGATCAGGAAAATGTAGCTCTATGATTTAATTAGTAGTGAAAAGAAACCTTTAAGAAATGTCCATCTAATACATTCTTTGACTCTGTTACTATGTAATAATCTGTCTCATATGATATAATTAGTATCAATAGATCAAATTGATTGTTGACATTGAAATTGGCCAACACCAAAATCAAAGCTTTTAAAATATTTTTTAGATATGGCATTCATTGCTTGGAAAAATTTCTTAGCAACACTTTTTTTGCTTTCCCTCTAAACCTAACTAAGTGTAAACACATCATCTGTATAAATCACAAAATGTATCATGATAGTACTTGTCACATACAGAAAATCTTTGCAAATCCCAGTATCAATTCTCAGATTATAATATAATTATAACATTCGACTACTAAACTATGAGATTTATTTAAATTGTAGATGATGATTGTTGTGTTAGTTGCTTTGGTGACAACTGTTGCTGCAGATTCTGGAAATATAACAACTGTCAGTCCAAATAATGAGACCACAACATTGCAAACACCAATGGCATGCCCAGAGTTTAAAGTTTATGCAGTAAACAACACACTGAATATTCCATATACTGTTACATGCTGTATTTCTATTTTGTGTGCTTTTTACTTTGCATTGTTTGGTAAGTGAATTAATAATAAAAAATAATAATTGTAATTAATTACAGCAAATTTTGAACTGAAATAGATGCAATATAGATTTGCTGTGCCATTATGTTGCCATAAAATACAGTTATCTTCTTTGGTCAGTGCACAGAAATAAATGGTGCTGTATGTCCAGCATAAGATTATGGTTGAACCAGCACAGCTGTCTGCTACTGTGATTTTCTGTGTTTGCCCAGCATTTGCTGCATGGGTTGCCTTTTCTTAAAGGTTTGTCTGGGGGGTGTAGCCTCCTACATCCTCCACCCAATGTGACCAGCTCTTCCCCCCCAACTGCCCATATAATGATGGCAAGGGGGCGAGATGACCAGCATTCATAAATTATAGTTGAAAATTTAACTGTAACTAAATTGATATGGCAGTGTGTAACAATGTAAAATTTAACATCAAGGAACATTTTTTTGTAAGTTCCTATATCTTGTCAATGATTTGTAACTCCAAGAATAGACTTACAGCACATGTGCTGTACAGTATGTGGTAACGCTGAGTTGGTTTTCCATTGTTTTTGTGTATATAACTATTTCAAAAAGGTTGACAGGGCGAACAATGAATGGCGATCAGTGATTAGCGATTGCACAACCAGAATGAACTGTGGAGCAATAAGAATATCTTTGTATTTATTCCTAAATGCCTAAACAATGAAGAAGAAATTCTTATTGCTACACAGCTTGGAAATAGCTATATCATCCAGTCACAATGCAGAGTTGCAGCTACAATAAATTAAGTAAGATACTGCTACAGTAGTAGTATGGCTACAAATTTGCCATAACGTTTTCCACTCATAGGAAAGCTCATAGCTCTTTGTTTATCCCACAGGTTACAGAGGTCTTAAATTCAGTTTATTCCTGGTTGGCTTCATATTTGCCACCTTGATAACATTTGTCATCTTGAAGGACCACACATCCCTTCCACTCTGGGGTTTGATTGCTGTTGCTCTTGCTGTCGGGTTATTCTGTGGCCTACTTACAACCTTTGTCATCTACTGTGGCTTATTCTTGAGTGGATTCTCTTTTGGATTCTTCATTGGTATTTTTACATTCTACATCATTCATGTGTTTGTTCATATCACCATCAAGTGGATTCCATTTGGTGTTCTTCTTGGCTTGAGCTTGATATTTGGGGTCTTAAGCCTTCGGTTCCAGAAACCATTGTTTATTCTGTCAACGTCGATGCTTGGCGGAGTGCTTGCAACTGGTGGTGTCGACTATTTTGTTGAAGGATTTGTGCTGTTAGATTTCACATGGAAAAGAATAGTGGCCAGTGATGGACAAATGACATGCTGGGTCACGTGTGTGGTCTTGGCAATCTGGCCAATACTCTTTATTGCTGGAAACTTAATTCAGTTTGTCAAGACAGGGAAAACATTTAACCATTTAGCAGGTATTAAAGTAAAAAAAAGTCATTAAATAAATTTCTTATAGAATTTTTGAGGGCTGATAGTGAAAATTTTAAGGTGCTATCATATAATGATAATAACCAGGGTACATGTTTGCCATGGATTCTAGTAGCAGCCAGTGCTGACTGATCCATAATGGCCTGTCAAGATGATGTCTACTCTGATTACAGCCACACTTCATATAATGTGGCAATGTTTTTCCAAACAAAATTTGTTCCATTAACAAAAAATTTATCTTAAAATATTTGATCTGTTAATTCTCCATTATTAGTCCACCATTAGTTTTTTGGTAACAAAATTGTGGGGTTTACATTATCTTGAGAGGTCTTGTAGAGGGGGTGAGGTGTGAGGCTGAAAGTATGATCACACTGAAGTCTTTGAGGTTGTAGGTGGGTTATGAAGTTTTTACTCTCCCCAGAACGGGGTTATGAAATATTTGGCAGCCAATAAGGCACAAAATTGCTGACTGCCCCAGCCTGAAGTGCATGCCATATTACCATTGTTTTCGTCTAAGCACAAAAAGTCACGACAAAAACATGTTCTGTCATGCCATTAAACTTCAAAGTTTTAGCTGCCAGACTTCATTATGTTTCTCATGCTCTCTTAAGTAGGATTCTCTAAATGAATTCAATTTATTGAGTTTCTAGACTTGATTTCGCATATTTTCTGAGAGTGCCACTCCATGCTGAGGTTTTTCCATATATATTGGCAGCAACTTCTCAGAAAGATCATGGAGTTGGGAAAATAGGCAATAGAAACTTTGAAGTTTGATGGTCCAAACTTTGAAGTTTGACGGCTAAAACATTGAAGTTTGGTGGCTAAAACTTTGAAGGTTAACAGCACAACAGAACATGTTTTTGTTGCGACTGTTCACACTTAGATGAAAATGACGGTAAATGAAAGCCCCCCTAGTTTTCACTTCCTCTGTACCCAGAAATTTTTTCACCACAATTGCAGAAATTTTCTCATTGCTCTCTCTGTCATGTTTTTGTTGTTGAGCATTTCAGCCAAATTTGAGTTTCTCACACACACAAAGCAAAAATCACTTTTCAAGGACAAGTAGCTTGTGTCCATAAGACTTTTAAACTAATAAGTGTTACACATGGAAGCAAGATCCAGCTTTTATAATACACTTTGCTAAAGAATGTTGATTAACTAGACAAGCTGAGTTTTGTAATGCAATGAAGCAAAGATTACTTGGCAGAAAAATTTTGCTTCAGTAAGAAAATGAGATCCAGTTTACTGAAGTATGCTGTAAATTATAAGAATTATGTTGACTGACATGATTTTTTTAACATATCAAATTTATTGATACTGGTTATCCTCTTTTCTTCTTTCACTAGGTAAAAACAGTGTCTCTTTGCAAGGAGAAGACAAAGCCATGAAAAGATACCGAAGTCTAAACATGAATGGTGATGTTGTGGCAAAGGTACTGCTTATTGAATAACTTTAAAGTCTGTGTTGAGATGATTGAAGTTGTCCTTCAGTAGCATAATGTAAGGATCTTATCTGTGTTGAGATGTTTTGATAAGACCCTTAAGTGCAATTTTATACAAGTACTGTATCAAATGGACAAGAATATTTATGGTTTTGAAGGATTGAAAAATTAATAAGCCAAGGAAAGAGAATGATTAGGGTGGAATAGACTTATTACAGTCGATTTCATCTAAGCAAATACACTTGAAAAGAAAACCGCCACTAATTAGGGGCGTTTTGTCTACATTTGGCACGTGAAACTTTGACGTTTGGTACGTGAAACTTTGACGTTTGGCACAAGAAACTCTGAATATTTTAGTGAATCGGTAATTTTTCCCTTCGAAGTTCGGAGGTTCAAGATGTCCGATCGAGTGCCGATAGAGCAGTTTTTCGAAGAAATAGACCCAGACTTGGTAAAATATGCGTCCGAATTCAGGAATAATGGTTTTACTTCAAATAAAATGAAAATTTGTACGAATCATTTTGATCATCGTACGGTATTTTGACTTCAAATCTGGCGCAAACTTTAACGAATCAGCCGAAATGAACAATCTTTACATGTAAAAACACAAAGTTTCACGTGCCAAACGTCAAAGTTTCATGTGCCAAACGTAGACAAAAAGCCCCTAATTAGTGGCGGTTTTCTTTTCAAGTGTATTCGCTTAGATGAAATCGACTGTAGTAGCAACGAGATGTTTGACCTCATGTTATGTTAAATCATGATACTCTTAGGCTGTGTTTTCACTAGGCATGTTAACTCGCCTAAAATTCCTTAAGGTGTTTTAATCTGATACCCATCTTTCATGAACAGCTCTGATTGGCCCAGTCATTTGGTAGGACAAGTTAAACCATCTTGCTAGGTAGTCTAACTTTGGAGTTATTTCCAGTGTTTTATTTAAGCTAGTTCAAATCATCCCAGTGAAAACACAGCCTTAAGCTGAGAGCATTTTCCCTATCCTGTAAGATGATATTTCTGATTACTCACAGTATGGCCATGCTGTGCCATGACTTAATGAGAATGTGCCAGAACCAGACATTTTCATTTGATGAACAGTGACCTCATCAAGTGATGTGATTAGTTCAACCACATTGCATGAGATTGCTGGATGTCATCAAGTCTGTATTTATCCTGTGCTGTGAACTTATTCTGCCATGATCAGTTCCACACTCATTCTATTGACATCTTAAGTTACAGAGCATACTTATTCCTAAGTAATTGATGATAAAATGTTGACAAAGGAATTATACTTCCGGAAGCTAAAAGAATGTAGTGGGACGTCTTTTAATTAAGGATATACAAATTAATCTAATTTATAGTATCATCCTTTAACATCAAAAAAGGCTTGATCTGTTTTATAGATTGTAATTTTTTCATTATGATTATTTATATAATAATGATAGGACCAGTACTGTTAGAATTTCTTTAATCCATTATTCATGATTGGTGCAAAGACATCTCATATATGCAACATTACCATATTAATTAGCTCTTTGACAGTGCTAAACGTCAACTTTTTTCATCACTGGCCCTTGAGCTGGTGGAGCTGAGAATTAAGTTACTAGCCAAGAGATAACCTATAGACCCTAACTCTAATGACATATTTTCATACCTAAACTACCACAGTCCTTTTCAAAATCTCTATTCATATTCAAATATTAAAACTCCTTTGAGAATACCAAGACAAATTAGTGAAAATTAGCATTAAACAAAAAGAGCTACCAAAAGGGATTCCTGGGAGTGTAGGCATAAAACATCATTATGCTTGAGGCCTAATGGCTGGTGGTTCTCAAGTTTTACTAGCCTGAAGGCAATTTTTACTAGTCAAAGACTAGTGGATTACCACCAAAGTTGAGCACTGCTAGACTTGTTAATTAAATTGACTTTTTTTGCCATTTTTGTTCACAGTCATATTACCAAGGGGAGGAACCAGGAAAAGCAACAGAAGTTTAGTGCATCTTGGACACACTGATTTGAGCTACAGATATCAGACACACCTGCGATATTAATGCTCTATGCCTGGACTTTTGATTTCCAGAAAGAAACTAAGGAGAAGGAGAAGGTCAAGAGGACTAGAATCAGTTGAAAACAGATTAATTTTTACTTTCTTGAGCAGAAAATAGTGTCCATCCATAAAATTTATGATACATGTACATGTTTAAGAAGTAATGTTTAAAGTCCAACAATGAGGACTTGACGGGATTTCAAGTCCATGCAATTAGTTCCAGTCCAAGGTGAAGCCGGCTTCGCCTCAGACTGGAACTAATTGCAAGGACTTGAAATCCTGTCAAGTCCGATCAATTGGAGGACTTTGAACGACTTCAAATCCTCATTGATTATTCAGGAGAGAAAAGGACAAACTTAAAGTCGGGGAGGGGTTTGAATTCAGCAGGGAAGAGATGGGGGTGAAGTTAGGAAGTTGAAAGTAGAAATTCAAAGCTGCATTAATTGATCTTTAGTGCTGAATAGTGCTAATTAAACAATAGAAATTGGAGGCTGTGGGGGGATTAAAATAACAATACTAAAAGTTGGGGAATAAACACAATTTGTGCGCATGCATGAAAAGTAACAAACGTCATATCAATCACTGTTTATGCATCCCACACGGAAAATCGTGACCAAAAAAATAGAGAACCCTTCGCATCAGAACCAAACTTGTTCAGTGCATGCAGGTGAAGTGCTTAAAGGCTCTGACTGGTATTGGGGTTTCTTGATCAGAGATTCCGATTCCATATCATCTTCAGCGATCCATGAGTACCATGGCACTGGTCATGCAATCAGGCTACAGAGTACTTTGAACCTCATCGTACTCCTCAGCCAATTGCAGTGCTGTTCCAGTGTCTGGGACTGGAAATCTTTTCCAGTCTTGGACTTGAAATTTTTCAAGTCCAAGGACACTGGAAAGATTTCAAGTTGGCTTGTACTTTCCGGGGTTTCAAGGTTCATCATGTGGCCTGATTCTAAGC